>PVJI01009404.1:0-65764 GCA_004026765.1 Micronycteris hirsuta | reverse complement strand
ATCATCTAAAAATAAACGAGTGTCTACTGGGTATTATTTTAGCCAAGCCAGGTATCTCTAAAAAGAAGAGTGACTGAATTAAGGGAATTAAATTAATATGAATCAAAAATAGGATTACATGCAAACTAAGGCGTAACTGCAACCATAGTCACAGACAGAAATGACTTTCATTTCTTTAAGGAGCTTAGTGGGACATGTGATAGGTAAGAATTTTTGGAAGAGATTTGTCTTCAGTGGCTTGAGATTTGAAATATCTCAGCAAGAAATGACTGATACTTATGGCTCTGTCTAAATTTAAAGCTCAAAGGGCTTTATATGTCATTGTAACCTATTCATAATTAATACCTGTGTCTAACTATGAGTTTTAACTTCTGACATGTTTAATAAAGTCCAGTTAACTTAGCTTTAATTGAATGTCACTAATGAATTTACTTGCCATGTCGATTTACAGCTTTTCAGCTTAACAGTTTAGTTACAGTGAAAATAAAATGAATGATAAATCATGTTTATGTTCCCAAATGCAGTTGTTATGAAGGCTGGGGTGTTCCATTGTTCTCATTATTATTTTTCCTTCTTAATAAATTTAGTGGGTTGAATATGCATCTCAATGAATCATATTCCTGACTTCTGAAACTATCCGTTATTCAGCCAGTTTCTTACACTTTAAACTCTTCCATTCAACTAGACCTGCTCTTTTGTCTTTGACCTCCAACCACTTGAACTCTTCTTAGTCTATTGGTACATATGAGCTTTCTGGATTCATCCATCCCGGACTGATCTCATGGTTAATCACCTCGGTGACTCTCTCCCCACCACTCTACATTTATTTACTTCCCTGCACCTTCGGCTGCTGACCCCTCTTTGGCCATATTCAACTGTCGATCAGTCCACTGTTCTCTGTTTTTCCTAGGCTGGGAAGAGCTGCTGGAGAAAACTTCATGCTCTCAGTAATTATAACCATTATATTCAGTACATTTATTACAGCAGCTTTGCATTCGCTCTAAAAAAGTAAATCAGGAACTTTTGAGCTCCTTTTGTTAGTCCCCTTTCTTTTCCACATGGTAGCTATTCCAGACTATGAAAGCTAACTTCAAATCTCCAACCTTATCTCCGGTCTACTTGACTCATACTCATAACACACAACACAATCTATTTCATTTACACAAAATGGTCATCAATAATGAAACTTTTAAAACACATAGAAATTTCTAGCACGATGAATGAAACATAATATATGAAATTAAAACACACACACACACGAGTTTAGGATAATTCCAGAATGAAATTTGGTTGTGTGTCAGTCATGGTCCATACACACTTTTCACATTCTTCTTCTTTTTTTTTTTTTTTAAGATTTTGTTTATTTTTAGACAGAAGGGAAGGTAGAGAGAAACATCAATGTGTGGTTGCCTCTCATGTGGTCCCCACTGGGGACCTAGCCTGCAACCCAGGCATGTGCCCTGACTGGGAATCGAACCGGCGACCCTTTGGTTTGCAGCCTGCACTCAATCCACTGAGTTACACCAGCCAGGGCCTTTCACATTCTTCTTAATCTATAGTTCCTTCTCCCTGCCTGCTATCCAGAAGAAGAAAATCCAGAAGTCACCAATACCTTAAAGAAGGGCAGAACTGTAAGATGAAAATAATCAAAGTCTCTGAGTGATGATACAGATAGAAGCTACTTCCTGATCTATAGACTTTGGAATTTGAGCGAGCAAAAAATATACTTACTGTTCAGCCCCTGAGATATGAGGACATGATGATTTTAGCGGACAGCTTTACTCACCTTAACTGGTACAAATCTTTTGCACCTCAATGTAGATGCTATTCTTAACCGGTAAATGAATAAATCCTCCAGTTTTTCTTCTACATTGCCACTACCACTATATTTCTAAAGAACATTCTATTTCCAAGAATATTTGGTGATCCACTACAGAATTATTTTATAATATGATAATGTCCAAATTCTTTAGTATGTGAGGTCTATAAAATTCCCCATTTCTATCTTTTTGGTAATTCCTTTCTATTTATGTCAACTGCATTCCCATTTGAAGGAGCATAAAAACCTCACTGTTCTGACCAATTCACATTTCAAAAATTTTACATGTTACAGGTTTCCATTTTTTTGTTTGCTTCCCCTCCTAGAATTATCCTTGCTGCAAATTTCTTTTTGCAGCAACACTGCTCATGTTTCCAGCCTCTCACATTATTTTTTACTGTATTCCATCGTGTACTACCAGGTTCAAAATATAACTCCGCATTTACACGTCTGTAGCACAATGTTCATGGCATAATAGAGCATTTAGCATATCGATCATAAATTTATAAATTCTCCTCTGCGAGACTTTGAACTGTTTTCAGTTTTCTATTTCTTAACCCAGTGGTTATGTAGAGTGAATATGTTATCTTCCTTTCCCTCTATGAATTTGAAAATTGTGATTCTTAAGACAAAAATATATTGAATTTTACCCTTAACAATTGCATTGTAAGGCCAAAAAGTCAATTACAAAGTGAGACCAATAACATTGCTAAGGAGAAGATGAAAAACTTAATTTTTAGAAATCAAATAAAATCATAAACAGTTCTTTCCGTATTAATAATGCTCAGTTAAAGGTATTTTTTACTTAGTAAAACTATTCAAAAAATTCTAAGTAATGACTATTAGCATAATCAGTTATTGTTTGTCTTTTTTGTCATGAAACAAAAAATTTCACAAAATTCAAAACTGTCTTTCCCTCGTTACTTCAAACAATGCCATTACCCTGTACTGTAAAATTATTTTGATGTTCTAAGTATATCTTAGAAAGGATATGCAATAACAATCCAAGAGTCACATAAAATTTAATGTAGGAAAAATTTGATTAATGTGAGAAAAATTTGATATGTAAGTGAAGCCAAATATATGGCTAGAACTACACTTTTATTTTTTAAAATGTACCTAAGCTTGAAACTTCAAAAGAGTATATTTTTAAAAATTTCAATAAAGACCTATGTATTCAGAATATTAAGCATCTTTATTTCAATAAGCATGGCTACTAGAATTTTTTCTTTTCTCCATTATTTTTGGTGTTAGTAACTAGTGACTTTTAGAGCATCAATAATATGCAGTATGCAATAGAATCCTATACGATGTGCTAGCTAATACATTTACCATAAGAAGCTTATACAGTACATCAAATAGACTCCAATATCAGTCTTTGTTGTTAAATACCATAGTATATATGATTTTCTTCAGTTCTATAGAAATTCATGAAGATCATGAAACAGCACTCTCCCGTAACTCCAATTCTCCATTTATTTCCAAAGACAGAGTCCAACTGATATATTTTCCTCACCTATCATACCAAACGTTTTTTGCAAATTAAACTAAAATTGGAAACATTATAATGAAAACAATAAATTATTTTCTATGTCTTTCTGTAGGTCCCCAATGGAGAAGATGTCACTCCCATGAGTGACCTGATCGTGGCTTCCCAGAGCACCTCTGCTCAGCCAGGGGGGAGGGTCCCAAGAGTGTGCTATTAGCCTGCAGCTGAGAAGTATGCAGGGTTCGCCAATGTGAACAGAGCAATTAGAAATCCATATTTAACTGTTGTACATACTTTCAGGTACTATTTACATTGCATAAATACAATGGATAAAAATATGGGAGAGCAGATAAAATAATGATTTAGAAAACTCAAAACAATAAAAAGATTGGCAGCTTTAATTTAGCAGAGTATTCCCAGACATTAGTGTAAACTTTTTATAGATGAATGAAAATCATCTTTAAGTAAACTGAAAAGGAACTATCAGTGTGTGCTTGTTGCAATTCTAGGCTGTTACTTCATAGCAGACAACTGTTTTTCACTGAAGAGAGAGAGGGATTCCACTGTGATGTTTAGATGCATAAAGTGATACAGAACGGATTGCTAATGTTCTTCATAATTTTTTTGAGAAGTGGATTTTTTATCCTTCTTCCAATCCTTATCTAGACTTTGTGTGCCATGTGAGATTCAAACTAAGTGTACTGAATATGATTCCTCTCCAGAACCCTCCAGGAAAAAAAGATGTCATCTAACATTACGTTTCTAAAATAAACAAATATTTCTAAGAACCCCTACTCACCGGTGTAAACAAGTAGTCCATTTCTGTGGAAACTTCCCTGTGTGTGTGGTTTTTTTTAATTTTACAGAAGTAACCTAGAACTATCTGGTTCCAAAAACCTGGAAAAAAGATCTGTTTCCAATCCATGGAGGGTATTACTTCTACCACTGCTAAGATGAAGAGGTGATTTCACTTTATGATAAACCTCATTCCCAAGTGGGCTCAGAGATGCCCCTCCCAGAAGCACATTCCACTTTAGATTTAGGTCTTCCATTTGGTTACAGTGACCTCCAATGACATCCCAAAGCCACAGCATTAGTGTCCTGCCAGCCTCTGCAGGCAGCTTGCAGCCCTTGCTGGATCCATTTGTAATAGCGTAAGTGGTCCACTGGTAGTTCCCTGTCAAATGCAGAAACTCATAAACTGCCGTTACCCTCCATTATTACATTAACTCGTTCGCTGTCTCTTTCATTTTCATGTATTTGTGCATGCTCCAATTTTTGAATTCTTAAAGGGCCTCCAGATCCTGCTTAAGGCTGCCCATGGACCTGAGCTCCCATGTAAATCTTGAATGGGACATGTGTTTAGGTAACTAACACTTTCTCTTGTTAGCCCTGAAACTCACAAGTCATTAGGAAGCATCTTTAGCAAAGGGAGGTAGGGTTTCAAATCACCAAACCTTGGTTGTCTTATTTGTAAAGGTCAGTGTAGAAGTGGAGATCTTCCTTCAATAGAGGAAACAAGACAAAGAAAAGATGCCAAATAACTATTTTTATAAATATTATGAAATCCATAGTGTGCATACCAGGACAAATGAAACAGCCTTAATGCAGACATAATAACTTCTATTTTTCTTTGGGTTTCTTTGATTTTATTGTCATGTACTCTTTATTGTTGTAAACTTGAGTTATTTGCAAATTGGAAAGATTGGTCTTCTAACATTATAGGTACATCATTTCCTTGAATTAATATATAGACTGTCCTAGTAAATATAAATGAATGATTGCTTGTTGAATTAATCTATTACAGAGTATCACTAACAGAGGCTATTACAGTGTCGTTCTGTACAGGCTGGAAAACAGCAAGGTATCCTGACCTCAGTCAGAGTGGAGAAAGTCATAGATTATAGATGTTTCTTTGTTCTCCTGCTTTTTTTCTGTTGTCTTGTCACCTCCTCATTATCTCCTTCTACTGACCACTCACCACAAACTAGATTATTTTAGGAAAAGAATAAATAAGAAAGTCAAGCTAACCAACAGTACAAAATTTTAACACAAATATACAAATAAAACTGAATGCTAAGGAAAAAGAACTGTAACATACTATGATAAAACAAATTAAAGCATCAATTTTAACTTATTTTTAATAAAGGACAACACATAAAACAGCTGAAACTATTATTTGATATTAAATTAAAAACTTTATATGGTATATAATATAATTTAAAATATCAAAATAATGTGATAGCAGCTTCAGGCTGTTCCTTTGACCTCTGAGCTATCTTGTCAATGGACTCAGACATTAAGAGGAATTTATTAGAGACATAAGAAATCTTGATGTAGTAATTTCCAGAAGACTTAAGCTTAGAATTCTATGAGTGGCATTTACTCTCGCTAGAGGCATAAGGAAGAATAGGGTACGTATTTAAGAAGTTCAAAGTCTAGAAGCACAGAGAAAATGAATATAGAGAAACATAGACATGGCTTAGAAGTAGATATGCAAATAAATATGTACGATAAAATGTTGGAGAGTAAAATAAAGGTAAGCTAAATAATATAAAAACAAAGGCATTTGATCCATAATGGTCAATGGCTCGGATTCAAGTTTGGCAATCTATCTTAAAGGAATAATCCAAAATAAAGTAAAAAGTATTTCAGTGCTACATTCTTACCACTGAAGATATCCTGACCTCAATCCTCACCCCCAATATGAGCAAAGAGAGTATTAGTATGAGTCAGAATCCACTCCAAGAGCACTTTGGGATCATAATATTGAAAAGTATTAATGATACCAAAATAGCAAGAGAAACTCCATTAAATCTCTGATTTCTGCATTGTGCTTTGTCTATAAAGTTTTTCACATTGGCTGCCCTCTTTGGAAAATCATGCTCCATTTACTTATTGCAAAAGTCTAAATACATAAGTAAAATTACTTAGGTGCTAAGCTTCAGTAAGGAACCCTCTTATTTCTTCTAATTTTCTTTTTTTTTAATTATTTTATTGTTGTTCAGTACAATTGTCTGCATTTACTCCCCACCATGCCCCCCACCCCAGCCCTCCCCACCTCCTTCTCCTGCTTTCACTCCCCCTTGGTTTTGTCCATGTGTCCTTTATAGTTGTTCCTGAAAACTCTTCTCCTCATTATCCCCTTCTACCTCCCCTCTGGTTACTGTCAGATTGTTCTTAGTTTCAGTGTTTCTGGTTATATTTTGCTTACTTTTTTCTTTTGTTGATTAGGTTCCACATAAAAGTGTATCCTATGGTATTTGTCCCTCACCGCCTGGCTTATTTCACTTAGCTTAATGCTCTCCAGTTCCATTCACGCTGTCGCAAAGGGTAGAACCTTTTTTCTTTCTGCTGCATAGTATTCCATTGTGTAAATGTATCACAGTTTTTTGATTCATTCATTTACTGATGGGCACTTAGGTTGCTTCCAGCACTTGGCTATTGTAAGCTGTGCTGCCATGAACATTGGGGTGCATGGGTTCTTTTGGATTGGTGTTTTAGGGCTCTTAGGATACAATCCCAGCAGTGGAATTGCCAGGTCAAAAGGCAGTTCCATTTTTAGTTTTCTGAGGAAATTCCATACTGTTTTCCACAGTGTATGCTCCAGTCTTCATTCCCACCAACAGGGCACTAGGATTCCCTTTTCTTCACATCCTCTCCAACACTTGTTTGCTGATTTGTTTATCATGGCCATTCTGACCGGTGTGAAGTGGTTTCTCATTGTGATTTTAAATTGCATCTCTCTGATGGCTAGTGATGCTGAACATCTTTTCATATGTCTCTCTTAATATTTTTTCTTTAGTCTTAACTTTCTTTGCTTTTGTTTCCCCTCTCCTCCAAAAGGGCTGAAGTAGGGCATGAATCTTGAAGAAAAAGATTTGAGAATATTTAGGGTAAATCTTCAAATACAGGCAAAAGTAAAGACATTCATAATAAATGTAAAACCATGGGTAGGAATGTCAGAAGCCAGAATTCTAGAAGAGTTAACAAGGGTCCTGAGAAGTATGTTAATGTTTATCTCGAAGTAAACTGTCTGGCTTCACAATCTAGATTTAGCGACAGCTCCTCCTAAGCCATAATTTAAATACAGTTTCGCATTGTTGTAGCTGCGGTGGGAACTAAATGTATTTTAGAGGCCAAGTCACCTGGCCATAGGACCTTTTCAATGAGTGAGCTTAACACAGAGAGCAAGATTATCCCTCTTATTTCAAAACATATTGTCTACTTACATGACACTATACATTTTAAGAACATATTTTACTGACTGTAAATTCCTATGTAACCCAAGTCGGGCAGAAAACAGATCCAGGCCTGCTAGCCCTACGGTGATTGACAATGGCTATAGTCACGTCACTTTCAATGGCTATCGATGTTTGCGACAGTACGTAACAGCCTGGTTGATTTAGGGACTGGCCTGCATCACACCTTTGTGGTTCCCAGAAATACTCAAAGGGAGGAATTACACAAATGTCTAAGACTTTTGTAAATAGCTGAGCTTTAGAATCTTAAATCCTAGTGCACCTTCTCTATCTCCCTCCCTCCTTCTCTGCCTCTCCTGAGACATTATTAGGAAGTAGTATTCTGATGATGTTCTGAAAATATTCACTACAGTGGTTTGAAAAATGGTGATTTATGTTTGTATAACATTTGATCATAAACACTCCTGATCATAAAGAAAAAACATATTGGAGGAGATGATGTTTTAGTGGAAAATGAACTCAAATACCCAGCAATAAGGGAGTGAAAAATTCACTCAGTGGAATATTGTATAGTCATTAAAATGCTGGTTGATAAACCATTAAGATAGAAAATAACACTGTGCATAAAAAACAGGAATTAAAACTATTTGTAGATCATGGTTTCAATTATGTGCAAAGTCATAGGAAATAGACACAACAGAAACATGCCAAAATATCTTGGGGGTGGTAGAAGAATGTTCAGTTTATTTCTTGTGTCTATTTTTCAAATTGTCGAATTTTATACATTTACTATGTTAACTGTTGAGTAGTTGGCTGTAAAGCAAAACAGTTAAACTGAAGACATTGAACATCATTTGGTAAACTTAATGTCATCAACAGCCATGGTCTGTACGGCATCACAATGCAGTATTGGTGGGCAACGTGATTTGCATAAAAACAAATCCCAACGAGATGTGGTGACCTCACACAGAGGATTTAATCTCGCAGGTCAAATGATCATGTGTTCACTTGCAGGAAACTTGCCCTTGAACTTTAAAATTTTTCCCTTCCTTTTATCCTTTGTATTTAATTTATCCTCAATGATTTTCCCAGTTGTAAATGAAGAACCAACTATGTCAAAGGTGGAGAAAAATTCCAGAGATGCTATACATGACATTCTTAAAGAAAAGGTATAGAAGAACAAATGTACTCTACTTCTGTCATTGGTTAGAATTGGTTATTTTAAGGCAATATGGGCTTCACACAAATGCTTTCAAGAGTTTGGTTTCAGTTCTTTAGCATAATAGAACAAATTAGTAAAAGTTTTATCAAATCAATGGTAATTTTTTGAAATAAGCTTTCAAACCAAGCCTAAATGACCAATTTATAATATCTAACTTGGCAATCTTTCAAAAATCTCCTATAAATTATTTCACTATAATTAGTCATCCGCCAGGCTCCTCAACCTTAGAGCCCTCTGTTATTTGGAAGTCTCATCATTGTACCTATATTCCAGAATATTTTCAGTGACTATTTACTCCCTGGGCTTCGCCATGCTTAAACTTCAGAACCACACCCCCTAATCTTATTGACGATTCTCTCTCTCTCTCTGTTGGTCTTCTATAGCTCTTACCTGTCTATTGAAACCTCACCGAGCCTTCTTTTATATCATAATTATGTTCCCCGAATTCTGGTCTCTGTTTCCTCAGCTGGTATTTCTGTTCATGTGCACCTGACCCCATGCCAGCTGTTTTTCTGTTTATTCCCACTTTCTCCTCCTTTATTACCACCACACATTTTGGTCTAACTCAGGGATTCTCCAACGCGATGCATATCAAATGCTCTGGAGAGTGTGTAAAACAAGTGGCTGTCTGGGACTCCCCCCAGACTTATTTAATGGAAGGTGAGACTGAGCGAGGTTAAATTCACAAGCTCTCCTATGTCAGTGTGGGGTGCTGAGGAGCCATCCGAATGCACAGCCATGACAGGGAACCGCTGTTTGCATGCCGATTGCAGTTTAACCTAGCTATTCCTTATGTTCATCACTCAGCCCATGAAAAATCTAAGCGAAAACAAAAATATCTGATCTTTGCAACATTTACAACAGTGTAACTTATTAGAATTGTTGTTTGCTAGATTCTCCAGAGGTAACCTCACGAAGAGGGTTAGGTAGGAGACCACAGCCTCCGTCTCCCGGTGAAGATCAACGATTAGACATCTCTCCATGAACAAAAACAGCCCTGAGAGAACTCAAAAGTACACTCAGGAAACTTTAGCAGTACAGTGGAAATAAACCTGAGAATAACCATACACAAAGGGAAGGAAAAACAGCTTCATTTTGTCTGTGTCATTCTATCCCCAAGGCTGGCAGAGTGACAGCACCCAGAGGAAACTTCCTGGATCCAAAGAGCTCCCCTCACGGGTAAAGGAAGACTGGGGCGAACTGTCAACTACTCCAGCCTTTGGGGCAGTACGTAAAGGGTCTGCTTTGGTTTCACCCCACACAGAGACAGGTAAAGCTGAAGTGGATAGAGGTGATCCGATACAAAAAGAAAAGCAGAGGCTACTAGTACCAGCCGTGCAGTGTGAGTGACCCCAGTTCCCAGGGACCTGCTCTGCAGGGGGCGTGGTTGCTTTAACCACTGTGAAAACCAAGGGCCAACACAGCCTCTGAGAAAACCCTGCAGATTTGACCAGGTTGCCGCCTTTCAGGTTTTTACATTTACAAATGCCAGTCATGTGAATGCCACCTCAGTTCCTCCCTTGCCTCACCTCTCCACACCCCTCTGGAACACAGGGTCCTCACCTGGCAGCCAATCTCAGCCTGTGCAGCTGTGTGAGTACAAGATGCCAGCCTAGACCCCAGCACCCACCCTCGTAATCACTAATGTGCTCAGGACTAGCCCCTCCAGCTGTGCAACTGCATCCTGCAGGCTGGACCACCACCAGACTCCACTGCCATGCCCACACCTGTGGGAAGGCCCTGTGGCCACAGAGTGCACATCCTTGTGAACCCAGACCCAGCCCTGTCACCTGTCATTGACTTGCACACTGAGCTCACCAGCAGCCAGCTCTTCCAGGTGTGCACCTATAGGTCCCTGTTCTGACTTCCATCACTGGCTTACACTGCCATGTGCCCATGCTGAGATCCTGTAGCCTCAGGAGCTCATTTGCAAATTAAGCCCCCAAATATATAAGGCTTCATACAACTTAATAGTACAACAAACCAAACAAACATACAAACAAAAACAAGAAGTCCAATTTAAAAATGAGCAAAGGACCCAAATAGGTATTTTTTCAAAGATACACAAATGGCCAACAGGTACATGAAAAGAGGCTCAGCATCGCTAATCAGCAGGGAAGTTCAAGTCAAAATCACAATGAGATACCACCTCACACCTGTAAGAATTTCTGTTACCAGAAAGGCAAGACATAGCAAGTTGATGAAGATGTGGAGAAAGGGGATCCTGATGCACTGTTTGTTGGTAGGGGTGTAACTTGGTGCAACCGCTATGGAAAGTAGTATGGAGGTTTCTCAAAATATTAAAAATAGAATTATTATATGATTCAGCAACTCCAATTACGGGCATTTACTTAAAAGAAATGAAATGTCTATCTCATAGAGATATGTGCATTCCCATGGTCATTGTAGCATAATTCACAACAGCTGAGACCTAGAAACAACCTCAGTGTTGGCCAGATGAATAAACAAAGGAACGGTGGATAGATAGAAAGGAATGTCGTCTGTGACAACATGACAAACCTCGAGGGCGTTACGCCAGGTAGAAAAGTGAGAAAGAGAAAGACATACTGTATGATCTCATTTACATGCGGGACCCCAAAACAGTGAGTACACTGATGTTTTCCAGGGGCTGGGGTGGGGCCAATAGGGAGGTGTTGCCAGAAGGATACAAACTTTCAGTAATAAGATGGGAACGTTCTGGAGAGCTAAGGTACAGCATGGTGACTGTACATGAGTCAACGATATCGTGCTAGGAGAGTAAAGCCTAAATTTCCCATCATCACAACAATAAAAGTGGTAATTATGTGAGGTGAAGGATCTGTTAGCTAACCTCATCGTGGTAAGTGTACCTATTGTTATTTGTCAATTATGTCCGGATAAAGCTCAGGGGAAAGAGAATTGTGATTCATGATGGCATTAGGGATTTTCATCAAAACAGCAACATAGCAATTATGAAATACGTATTAAATATGTAAATTCAGCTCTGTTCTATGTTTCCTAGGTAGGACTCAGAGCCCATTATGCAAGGACGCCTTATTATGGAATTTGTAAGAACTGTACATTTCTTAAAAAATCTTTATATTTTTCTTTAGGAGGGTATAAAATTATAATAAAATATTTTGTATATTTACAAACTACAGTAGAATGAGAGTCTGGGCTAGATGCCACAGAGTGATTGGGAATCAATTAAGAGGTGAGTACACCTCTTTTCTCTTTATTCTTCTTAGCCTGAGGAACCTTCAGTCTGCTTGTCAAAGAAGCCATTTCCTGGGTACATCCTTTCATTGCTTCTCTGAAAAGCAGTTTTTCCCCCCTGCATCTGTATTTTATTAAAAGTGATTGATTGGACAAAAGTGGAAAGGGAAAGCATTTTAAAGATATTTCACATCAGAGAGAAATAAAATTCTATGTTTCTTTAAAATTGGATAAGTGGGCCTGACAATATAAGTCAAATTCAAGTTCAAATTTCATTAGCATTATTTTTTTTTCTTCAGAATAATTCCTTTCTCTAGAGAGAAGCCTGAAGTAACAGAAAATCACTAGCTACAAATCTTGGGATACAAATGATCCAAAGCCTTATCACTAACAAAGAATAATAAAGAGAAATGGTATAGGCAACTTCATTAATGGCTTAAAAAAAAAAAAATTTAGCCCCGCCAAGCTAACAGTATGAGCAACTCCAGACACCGACAGCACAATTCAATCATTTCCAGAGATTTTAGTTGAAGAAATCTGGGGTGGGGAGGTGGAGATTTTTTTAAAAAAACTTTCCAGGTGATTTTAATATACAATGAGGATTGAGAAAATAGAGCTTGCTTAATGAAATGTTAGAAATAATACTAAATATTTGTATTTTTGTCTCTTAATACATTTAATACATTCATAAGACTTCCAGTGAATATATTATTCATGCTACAGGTTTCCAATCTTCCTTGGACAACACAGAAAAGACAGTACTCAAATGGCATTTTTTTTTCCTTTTTTAAAGATTTTATTTATTTCTTTGTAGACAGAAGGGAAGGGAGGGAGAAAGAGAGGGAGAGAAACATCAGTGTGTGGTTGCCTCCCACACGCCCCCCACTGGGGACCTGGCCTGCAACCCAGGCATGTGCCCTGACTGGGAATTGAACCTGTGACCCTTTGGTTTGCAGCCCGTGCTCAATCCACTGAGCTACACCAGCCAGGGCTCAAATGGCATGTTTTAACAAGAGGAACAAGAGGTCTCGTTTTGACACTAAGACAGGTTAAAATAAAACCAACATTGAACTAATCTATTACCACCAGACTTCCTTAAATGTCTATTCCATCGCACTCTGGAACCAGATAGCTACCTTCTGTGCCAGCGCTCCTTCCTCCCAACCAACAATTCAACACAAAATATTAGATATTTAGAGGTATGTCACCGAATGAGTCCCACAACATGCTAAAAAAAAAAAGCCAACTATTTTGCTGAATATTGGAAGAGGGGAACAAGACTGGGTGAAACTTCAAGTATAGTGAGACACCTCTGGAGCGTTGGCTATCGATACATTTACTCACTTCACTCTGCAGAGCACAGGAATGGTACTCAAAGGCCAACGTAAGAAACTAAAGATGCCAAGAAATACCCCAACACTGTTTACAAAACAAAGATTGTACCGATGCCTGCGAAGAGCTTATAAAGATGCCATGAAAAGATAGTTAAGTTATAAAGTCAAATGAGAAAGAAAACAAAACTGCGTGTGCAGTATAAACTCAACTACGTAAAAACCCGCCAACCGAAAGTTGCCTTAAAAAGTATTGAAAGTTCAAGATCAGTTAGTGTTTAAGTAGTGTCTCTAAAGTGGTGTTTTTCTTCCTTTTACTTTTCTGTATTTTCCAAAATTTTCTCTACTGGATTTTTTAAAAACTGGAACAAAAAAAGGAAGTGTGATAGAAGTATTGAATGGATTTAAATCTGGCCTGTAAGAAAATATTTGTACATTTATAAAACTATAACACATTCCAGGCTACCCTCTGAATCCACTGTGCGTGAGGGTAACCACCCAGAGCTTAGAGGGCTTCGGCCTCCCCTCCAGCCAGGTGCAAACTGTCACCAGATCCAGCCTGGTGAAAAACGCTGAGCCAAACAGAAATGTCATGGATTTACCCAGACTCGGCAGAAAGCTATTTACAGTATGGTAGTATCTCCTTAATACGAGAATTAAACAAGGGGACAGCTATTGATTTTCTCCTATCTTCTGTGCAGATGTCAAGTTTCAAAAAACTTATGATCATAGTAACTGTAAAAAGCTAGTCCTGGTTTAGAAGCAAATAAAACCACACTATAAAATAGGGAACCCAAAAAAATACAAAATTTAGAAAATTATTAAAAAGGGCTTTCTATAAAAATGACTCCCTTTAAAACATTTGTTTACTGTACACACTTTAAGCCCCCCTTGTCCCTGACCTTGCTCCCCCAAAATGGGCAAACCCTCCAAACACTTTCTACCAAAGTATCCAATGGTTTATTGACTCAATAAATGCTGATGACGGCTCATAATGTGACAGGGACTGAGACTCAAAGAGGAGACAGATTTGTCCCTGCCTAGAGGACATTTCAGTCTTCTCAGAGCCGGGGGCGGGCACATCACCACCACAACACAGAAATTAAAAGCGGATGCCACTGCTTTCCTGCAATCACAGAATATGCCGAAATTCTTAATGAATGGTTTACACAAACGTTCTTGAACAGAAGTTTTCCTGATTTACTAAAAGGCAAAAATGCAACTACTTTCCTTTGTAAAGCATATCTAGAGAAAACATCACAATACCTAGTGAAGTCAATTAACTTTCTTTAAGCAATGGAGCACTTTTTCCCCCCAAGATTGAGACACCTGGAAACCGGGAGTAAGTGTGACCAATCCTATAGTCAGTTCCATCAAAAGCTGAGACCCAGGAGTGCAAATTTCAACTAAAATCTTCAGTTTCCTCTTCCATCCACTGATTTTCAATGTGTCCCTGTGACAGCTGTTCCAGGTCTTTCCTCACCTTCGGATCATCTTCCAGATCTTCATGGAGTGATCTCACAATATCCAATGTCCTCTATTTCTCAGCCTTGACTAGGCTGCGGACAAGCTGGAGGCACCAGTCTTTTAGGGTACACACTGGCTGTGTGACGGTGGCAAAAATAAGTTCATGAGCATATGTTCATGATATAGTCTTTCCTATAAGTCAGCCGAACAACTGCCCGGCTAGCTGCCTGCCGAGAAGCCAGGCACCAATGAGTAGACAAGAGTCACAGGTAACTATGCTATTCACTCAGCTTTTCTTGAATGCAGGTTCACTCAAATTAGAACATCAACGTATATTAATATCCTACTCATACTCTAGTAATCTAAGAGAAATATAACACACACACAGAGCAATCAATGGGAGATAATGAACCTGAGTCCCAGAGTCTCAGTCTGCAGGTCCGGGAGACAGCACAGTGGGCAAGGGAGTTGTCGGCATCTTGCAAGGAAGGATCTCGGGAGCCAGGTGGGCAGCAAGGAAGATGAAGACCCCAGTGTAGCAGGGCAGAGCCTCTGGCAGCCAATGGCAAGAGAGATCAGTGTGGCATAGACCAACCCTCTCGTACGTGGAGCTCGGCTGTCTCAGCAGCGATCTGGAGCCTGCCTCAGTTATACCTTGAAAGTGGTGTGCTCCACCCTTCTGGGTCTTCTCGATAAATGTCTTGGCCCCACTGATGCCAAGTGCGGAATTTGCCCAGGAGCCTATCTATGGGTGGTCCCGCTCTGCAGATGTGGCTATTCTGATCCTGTGTTCTGATCATGATCATCTTAGGTATGTCTCCTCACCAGATGTGTCCAGCATGGCTTAGGTAGTTTCCCTCTTGAACCAACGTGCTCTGGATGACTGGCAGCCATCTTGGTTGACATGAGTGAGTCCATTTTGTTTTATATACTTTATGGTATCTTTTTTTTTTTATTTATTTATTTTCAGAGAGAGAAGGGAGGGAGGAAGAACAATGTATGGTTGCCTCTCACATGGCCCTCACTGGGGACCTGGCCCACAACCCAGGCATGTGCCCCAACTGGGAATCAAACTGGGACCCTCTGGTTCCCAGCTCGTGCTCAATCCACTGAGCTACACCAGCTGGGCACTTTATGGTATCTTGAAAGACCAATGCCATTTCATTGGTCCTGCTCTCCACATTAAGCTGCTCATCAACATTGAGAGATGGCAAAAATAGTTCAGTTTTGTGAACCAGAAGCCCATCAAATGTCCTGACTCTCAGAAGAGCCAAAGGTGACCTGGGCAGCTGTGGATGCATAGGCCCATGCGGGGCGTGGTGGCACCATGGGTTGGGGCAGTGCCTCCAGGCTCCCCTCCTTCTGGGGCATTATTTCCCTGAACCTAGACTACCCAGGCCTGGGTGCTTCGGATTCATGATAAATATTTGAGTCTTAAGCCCACACTGTAACTTATCTAGGGTGCATCTTATATACATCTCATAATTCCAGTAATGTTTTCTAGCTTGTACCTATAAGGAGCTGATTTATTTTATAATGAACATTTCATGATTTTTAAAAAATACACAGATAAAATGACATCTATTCAGAACCTTCTAGTAACCATCTGTCACATTCAGAGTTCTTACAATATTATTGACTATATTTCCTGAGAAATACATTACATTCTCATGGCTTATTTATTTTATAACTTTTAATTTCATGTTTTTAAGAAGTTGAATTGGTAGTCAAAACATGCTGTATTAAAATAAAACTTATTTTATTATTGTTAAAAAGGGTTAAATATATAACAATATGTAAAAAGAAAAGAAAATAAGGTATGTTTAATCATACCTGACAGATGTCTCACTTTATTGATTTAAAGGAAATTGAAGAATTAATATAAAGGGATGTATTAGGATAATTGTTGGTCTGTTTATACAAGGACTGTCCAGAAAAAGTCCAACCATTGTTAATATAACAAGAACAGTTTGTATGACAACAATGTAACCTGGCAGCCAAGAAGAGTGGACTGGAATGCACATGCATGAACAATGATGACTTCACTGTACTAGTCAGTGGGGGCAGTAGATGCTGTTGAGTGAGTTTGTGAACTGTGTGGCCATCACATTCAAAATGAGTGAGTGAGTAGAGCAATGAATCTGCATCAAATTTTGTGTTAAGCTTGAACATTCCTCTGTGGAAACTATTTGGATGATTCAGGACACAGCTATGGGCGACTGGTGACTGGCAGCTTCATTATGACAACGTTCTGCTCATGTAACATGTCTCGTGCAGAGCTTTTTGGTGAAACATCAAATCACCCAGGTGACTCAGTCCCCCTACAGCCAAGATTTGGTGCCCTGTGACTTCTGGCTCTTCCCAAAAGTAAAATCACCCTTGACAGGGAAGAGATTTCAGACTGTTGATGAGATTCAGGAGATGATGATTAGGAGAACCATGTGAGGTCCCAAAGCGTCTACTTTGAAGGGGACTGAGATGTCCTTGTCCTACGTACAATGTTTCTTGTATCTTGTATCTTCTTCAATAAACGCCTCTATTTTTCATATTACATGGCTGAATATTTTCTGGACAGACCTTGTTGAATATGAACTGATAAGGAAGGTTTACAAACTTACACCTAATCTCTTTTTATTGTAAATATTTAATATTATCATTGAAGACTTTTATCATTCAAGGAGTTGCATAAAAGTACATGTTGAATAATACTCTGGTTTCTCTTCAGATCGTATAAATCTTTTGCCTTTTGAAAGTGCATGTTGAATTCAGTCATTATATAAGCATTAAAAGAAATTTTTAATGAAAAAAAGTAGCTTTCAGAATTAAGCCATTTGTTCAAATAGGAAGGGTCTTAGCACATATTTACCTTTCAAGGTGGACTATTGTAAGTCACAGTGATGAAAAGAAATAAGGCTCTATAAAAAGCATTAAGGGGGATCAATTCTCGGCCAGAACATCTTGGATGCTGGGTAGTTTGCCGTGTCAATAAAAATATAACCACATCTCAGAGGATTTTCTTTTGTTAGAGTCTCCACAGATCTATGTGAAAGGCTTACAGGGGAACAGAAAGCTTGCCTGCTGTGTTTCTGTATTACCAGTCTCTGAGCTCTGTAAACTGTTTTCCCTCTAATTACCACAGAACAATAGGCAGAGTTGGGCTTAAGTTTAATTTCAACAAATGTACTTTCCTCTGTTATTTTGACCCTGAAATGCCTACCATGCCATGTGGACATAGATTTGGGAGAATAAGGATGTTACAGTCCCAAGGTGCTTAATCTTTCAATCTTCCCTTTCTTTCCCTTTCCACCCTTTTTATTGCTGTTACAAATTTAAGCTCTATGGCAGTAACTGATTTCATGGCATCCAGAGAGAGGAAAGTGGCCATGGGAAGATACCCATTTGATTCGCCCCTCCATCTGAGCTGGGGACAAATGAAGCTTGTTTAAATATAGGTTGAAGAACCTAAGAAATAAAAGCAGCAGAAACAGAAAAAAGCAGTTTGAGTTTGTACCAACAGCTGTCAGACTCCAAGAGAAGCACAGTCAGTGAATATAGTGACTCTGACAAATAGAAAGTGGAAGGAAGCCCCATTAGAGGATCGGACATGCGGCCGAGAGACTCAAGTTTAAGTTATCATCATGAGGAATTTGATGTGTAAGGCATGTCTTGGGAAAATCATGGTAATTGAGAGCCTCATTTTTTTCCCAACTGTAAAATGAGGGTGCAGTGACTGTTCTGCTCATCTCAGGTTTGTTGAGACTATTAATAAAAGAATGTTTTCAAACTCATTTATTATTGCTGGCCTTCAAATACTACCCTGTTACAACCGTAGATTAGGATAAAATATTTTCACAAATTCTATGACATGAAAAAAACACCTCTAATTGAAATACTGTAATTCTAATAGCCCTGGTGAATGTTAATCTCAAAAAAAATTGACCATTGCACTCAAAGTTCTTTCATTCTCTCTCTCAGTCTCTCCTTTTCCGTTCTTCTTTCTCTGCCTCTCCCATTCCTTTCCTCCCTTCCTTTCCTTTCTTTTCTTTTTGGAAGATAATTTTGCCAGGATCTTGTATAACCATATTTAGGTAAGGGTGAGAACAGTATTTTAGAAGAACATGGAAAAGAGAAATTTGAGTACTAATCATTTTTGACATGCCAGGACATTAGCTAGGCAATCTCGTTTAATCTTCAAAGCAATCTATGTGTTAGATATTATTATTAGTTTAATTTTCCCAATGAGGAAGCTGGAGCGTAAAGGAATTATTTAATTTCTCCAAAGTTACACGGTTAATGTATGGCAGACTCATGAACCATATTCTAGTAATTGTGACTCTAGAAACAAGTCTTTGACTGCGGTAGTGAATGTCCATTGATAGTCCCATGCAGAACATATAGAGAATGTTTATTTCTTGACAGTTTCATGTGCTTGATGGCTGAATTAAGCAAAGCACAAGCTAGCAACAAAATAACCCCATATTTTTAAAAAATAAAATATCGCCTTGATAACAAGGGTGAACCAATTTATTATTAGTGTGGGATAACTACCTGCTGTCCCTAGCCTACTTTAAATGTGATTTATGAGTAAAATTAAAGATAATTAAAGTAATTTGGTAATATATGGTGGATGTTATTTCAGATCTCTGCTCTACTTTATAATTAAATGTTGATAAAATTTTACTGGTTTTATTTTCCCCAAATGAGTATGTGAGTGAAATAAAGATCTCATATAGATTGTTCTGAATTTACTCAAAGGATCTTACCTTTTCTTACGGTATTTATTAAAAACTTTTAAAGTGTACCATACCTACATATTATATATTACTAGACATATATTTCAATTTTATTTTAATATTTAATTGGACTGTGAGATATACACTCTGAGGAAAACTCTGAATTTTACTTTATGATACTTTGAAGTTAATATTTAATATAACCCAGGTACTTATTTAAAGGGTGAAACAGAACAAGTCAATGCACAATCTATTATCACTTTCAAAATTAAGTGACATATAGCTACAAGATCAAAATTTTAGTTTTTAAATAATGCTGTTAACTAAGTTAACCAATGTAGAAATTGATAGGCAATATTTCTCAAAGGCAAAGATTTGAAACTTGATTTAGTATTACAAATGTAACACAGTGTCCAAATACTTTTGTTCAAATCAAACTTCCATTTGGTTTCCTTCATATTTATTATGGCATCTATTTAACAAAGTAATTGAAGATTTGTAGCATGATTTTCTTTAGAAGTCAACATCGTGCTACAATCACAGAATGAATTTGGAAATATTATACCTTTATCAGTACTATGAAATGTTTTAGTACAATAGAAAACATTAGTTCTGGAAAATGTCCCCCTACCATCTTAGTTTCTTCCTACCGTCTCTTTATTTATTTATTTTTTTTAGTTTTTTTTTTTTTGTGTGTAGCTTCCTTGGCAGCCTTCTAGACTTTGTTCTGTTCTATTCATCTATTTTTTTAATTCTTTTGTCTAGCTCATATTGCTTCAATTTTTACTTGTTGACATCTGTGTAATACATATCAACACATTTTGTTTCAAATTATAGAAAATCCTATTCTATATAGTTTAAACACTAACACAGAGATTGCATGAAGACAGTTTGATTGCGGGCTAGCCACATTTCTCAGCAATTGTCTTAACTCTGCCTCCCTACCTTTTGTGTTGACTTCACTCCAGACTCATGTCTCTTCCAGTAGCCAAATAACCGTACAACCCTTGACCTACTGTCATGAAGCCAAACACCAAAATGTACCAATCCCAACACCATACATCATACTGATTGGCTTGTGGCCAATTCAATTACAATCAGATTATTTGGATGCTGTAACTGGGGTGAGAGAAGTAATAAAATGATACAATATTAAAGAAATAAAATGACCTGAAAAAGCAACCAAGATATCTATAATAATATATCTTTAAAGTATATTTTGATAGCAAAGTCTAGAGTAAAGAGTTTTTCAAAACCTTGTCATTATCTGCTTTTTAATATTTTCCTGTTCATTTTTAAATCAACTTGTATGAAAAATCTTTTTAAAAATTTAGGTTGAGATAGTCATTGTTATAATTAAATAAACAGATTAAACTCCAGAATTATAGTTTTGTAGAAGCATCTCATAATTTTAAATTCCTACATATAACTATATTCACCAACTTTCACAAGAATCATTTGGGGAGTAAATAAGCTTTTGATACAATTCTAAAATATATAATTTAACTGGTTATAAATATCTTTTTCTTTGTATATTTTTAAGAGAAAAAGCAAAAATTATAAGTAATTGAGAATTGCTAATTTAGTTACTTTTTTATTAACAAGATCCTATGAGGCATTTGTTTTACTCTGAGACCTTAAAAATTATGATATGTAGTAAGAATAGTTTTAGAATTTTAGATACACTAAAAATTGTACATGGTTTGACTATTTGGGGGACTTGCACCCTTTCACATGAAAACAAACCATTCCAGAAGGTGTTTGGGAGGTGGTTGCTGGATGATAGATTTGGACAATAGATCAGGTTTGGTCAATCAATGACTCCACTTCCATGGCCTCACAGATTAATCTGGCCAGACTAATTAGAGTCCTCCAAGAGTCCTTCATTGTGGTAACAGGGAAGATGTTTCTTTCTGTTGTTGCTAAGCTGGTTGAATGTAGGCTGCATCTGCTGGAGACCACATTCCCTACATACAGAGAATTTGCTTGAAAAAAAGGCTGACTCAATGGGAAGCAGAGTTGAAAGATGAAAAGAAAGAAAACCGTTCTGGGACTTCGATACCATTTCTGAAGCCTAAAGCCTGGTCTTGCTATTTCTGTGAAGATCAATCTCTGGGTTTTTTTTTTTAATTATATGAATTAATAATATCTCTTCTGGGCTTAAGTTACTTTGTTTCTGGTTCCTTAGTTGCCCCCAGAGTTGAATAATTTCAGTTCTCTTTAGAGAAAGCACTTAGAGAAGAGACAGGGTACTTTTATAAACAAAGGTCACAGGAGACTCCATGAGGGATCCATTATTTAAAGTATGTATTTATTCACTGATCTTAAGTGAGCTCCTCCTCTGTGCCTTGCAGTGTGCTAGATGCTAAATACCTAACAACCCAGATTATTAGACATGATCCTGCCTTTGTCAACTTATAGTTGGAGCAGGGAAAGTAATAAAGAGGCATTTTTTTAAGTAGCACAGACTGACAACAGCCAAGAAGGATGCTAAGATTGAAATAAGGCAATCAAGGAAGGCTTCTCAGAGGCAGAGGTGACATTTTTCACTCACTCTGCTAAATAAAAAGAGACTGTCCACACAGAGATCATGGAGAAGAATGTATGATGTGGGGATGGGGATGGTGTGCAAATAATTATGCAAAACAAAATACAAAGAGTCTTTATTTCAATAAGGCCCACTTCTATGGGTTCAGTTTTCTGAAAAAGAATTTTGAATGGAGGTCATTTTTAGTTTTCCAGAACCCTGGACAATTTACCTCATCCTGGGGATTGATTTTTAGATACACTACATTAGAATTTTCTCACCTTTTATATTATCTGATTTGTTAATATTCTTCAGTAAGTTCTGTTGTTTGCGAGATGAGAATTTTATGATGAATCAGGGCTGTTTCTGGGAGAAAACCTTCATTATTCAAACAGTTAGAGGACTCTAAAACAGAAAACGGTGTGGTTGTAAATTTCAAATGGCTGTAATTCTCTCCTTATGTCACTTGGAAGCTTAGATGTGTTCCAAGTAAGTTTGAGTAAAATGGTCTCACCATTTCAAACTAACACCAATTCTCTGGAGCACTAATACTCTGTCAAATTTATTGCTGACTGCATGGTTGTGTTCTTCGTAACAACAGGAGGAAGGGAGGGGGAGGGGAGGGAGATGGAGAGGGAGAGGAGGGATGGAGAGAGAGAGAGAGAGAGAGAGAGAGATTATGAGTATCAGAAAGTAAGTATGGTGCATTTAAGGCACAGCTCTCTGTTGCCTGGCTGTGCAGAGTAAGCAGGTTAATTCTTGCCCCGAAACTGTTTTATGAACGGTTTACATCCTGACATCTGCTGAGTCATAACATCAAAACGGTTTTCCCATGTTGGCTGTAAGATATATCAGGTAGACGCTTCAGTAGGAGTATTGATCGTGCATTAATCACTCAGTTCCTTGTGCAACTCTTCTGAAGTGCACGAGCCTGCTATTTCTTCCAGAATGGTGAGGTAGAGATGTGTGCCTATATAGACAGGAATGTAACTATGGTAAATCTAAGTTTTTTATAAATTGCAATTAAGTGTATAACATTTGCTGTTGGTGGTTGGCTGGTTTGCTTCATCTTACTTTGATTGATTCCAGTCCTTAATATGCTAAAAATGTTATTGTTGAAAAACCATGTGTCCTACATTACCAAATACTGGCAAATCTCAGTTGCTACTCTAAGTTAATTATGTAAAAGGTGATAAGATTTTCTTTTAGCTGTTTTGGTCCTAACATACTATTGTTTCTTTAGATCTTCATAATCATAGAGAGGATAACCTCAGAATTTTGTTATAAATTCAACATTTATAAAAAGGACAAAAAGCAAGTCAGTAGAAAATGTTTGCTTACAACAAACAAACTATCTCTTAATATTAAGAAAATATCTTCTCTTTTAAGGCCTAACATTTATGGTTATAGACTTTAAACCACTTCCTTTGTGCAAGGTAGAATACTTGATTAGTTTCATCCTATTTATTTACTGTTTATCACTATGATAACCAAAGCAGTGCATGCTAATTTGGAAGATATTTGCAAATAAATAAAATGCAAGGGATAGAATATTTTGCTTCTAATTAGGACAAAGAAAGTCACAAGAGATTTCCCTTTATCTCTAACAATCAAAACAAGCCAAATAAACTATAAAAGTCATAGTTTCTGACCCTATCAAAGAGTTCTACATGCAAAGAAACCATGATATAAGCTTTAGAATATGGGTCTCTTATAAGAGAAAGGACCTGGACACATCTGGGCAGAATGATGAAAAAATGAAGAATTTGCCACTAATGGGAGTAGGAAGAAACAAGCTGGGTCTTTAATATACTTTTAAGAGCTGTGTCTTGGCTTACATTAAAAATTAGGATTCCAAGGAATCCAGACAAAGAACACATAGACAGTCATTCACCAACTTCCACGGGCCTTCACCATGTGCTGTGAGGAGGTTTGGCAAAAGTTGGAGTGCAGAACAGGAGAGCTGAGATGGACCGCCACTAAGGTTTGCGTGGCCTCCCACAACTTCAACTGTCCTAGGCAGGCTCCTCAATCTGGTGACCGACCTATAGCTACTCATCTTTGTCAACTGAAACAAGGAGTAACCACTTGATGCATCGATCCCCCTGCTTTAAATAGAGTTTTGTTTGTGAGCCAGGAATGCTTTTAACTAGCCAAGTTATTGCCCTGGCTCCTTCTTCACACAAAGTGTTCATAAAATGCCACTTATTTCAGAAGAAATAGCTTTATTTAAAAATAAATACTCATAGCCCTGGCTGGTGTAGCTCAGTGGATTGAGCGCGGGCTGGGAACCAAAGTGTCTCGGTTCGATTCCCAGTCAGGGCACATGCCTGGGTTGCGGGCCAGGTCCCCAGTGAGGGCCATGTGGGAGGCAACCATACATTGCTGTTTCTCTCCCTCTCTGTCTCCCTCCCTTCCCCTCTCTCTAAAAAATAAAAATAAATAAAATCTTTAAAAATAAATAGTCATAAAATAAACAAACCTAACAACTTCAGCTGTAAAGAAAAATAGTCTTAGAAAAAGTAAGGAAGAAATGGAGAGAAAAGGGAAAGAAAACTTACATAGCAATAAGAATTTGTCAAAAAATTGAAAATCAGGAAGTAGTTCCCAATTCATTCTCCGATGTCATCATCCCCAGACAAAAATATGAGATACCACAAAAAGAAAATATAGATCAGTATCTCTTATAAACATAGGTTCAAAATGTATAAATGAAAGTTTAGTAAATTGAATCCAACTATGTAAAACAGATATAATTTCATGGCCAAATGACATTTAATTATGGAGTACAAAGTTAATTTAGTATTCAAATATCAATAAGATGAAAGAGGATTTGGAGAAGATGGTAGAACAGGAAGTACCAGAACTCTGTCTCCTTACCTAGACAGCAATTGAACTGGAAGAATCTGTCTGACGTAACTAATTTGGAACTCTAGAGTCTAGCGAAGGCTTACAATTTCCAGAGGAAAACATGGAGGATAAATTGTGGTTAATTTTTAGTCAATATCAGCAATTTCAATGTCACCTGTCAACCTCTCCACCCCCAGCCATATTGTTACAGGGTGCAGCCAAGAAATGGGCCCAAACAAGGATTTGTAGTGGGGTTCAGAACTCAAGGTATCCAGGAAATATTGGAAATATATGTATAGAATGTTCTCACCCCCACAGGTCTGAACTGGGTGGGAGATGGGACTCCTGGAGCAGGGCTATGCTTTGAGCCAGGGGGATGGAGGAGATTTCCACCCAGGATGTAGCCGAGAGGCAAGTCCTCCTAGACACAGCACCTGTGTGAAAACTTGGACATGGTTGGCTCTGGGCCATGGGGTCACCCCTGCCCACAGCTAACCTGGCAGCCCAGAAAGCTGGAAGGTTATGAAGTACTGGCAGGCGTAGCCAATTGAGGGAGGAGTCAGAGGTGGAGCTGCAAAGGAAGGTCTGCGCAGGGGATTTAAACCCAGACACAGCAGCCATATCGCTCTCTTAGACCATGCAGCTGAGGAGTGGGGACCCCTCAGCCTGAGAGACAGAGGCAGGACCACGTGGCTTTGGGTGCCTTTCTTGGCCACGCAGCCTTTGCCTGGAAGAAAAGGGGTGCATGGACTCTTGCTGATGGGCCATGAGAAGGTGCCATGTGGTTTTGGATTAACTGGGGATTGCGGTGGCGACACAGTGGATGGTGTTGGAACTGAGGATCTGCCTGTATCACGCTTCTACTTCTTCTCCTATGGTAGCCTGGACTGGGAAAAGGGGGGAAGGAAGGACTGCGGGTGTTTGTAAGTATTCTAGAGAGCTCTAGTATTTTAAAGAAGGCCTTAAGTCATTATCCCAGACCTGTATAACATGTAAATAAATAATTCTTTTCCTTTTCACAAGTCTCTGGCATTGAGAGATATCTTTCCATTGGCGGCGAGCATAACGGACCTGTGGAGCAGGGTTGGGGCATCATTGGATGTCCCCGGCACCCTTTGCTCTGTAACAATATGGCTTAGCAGCTCTGCACATGCTTCTGGATTGGCTTGTACACATGCTAATCCTCAACACAGAAATAGATGACAACAATGAAAAACAAAACAAAAGCAATAAACAGAACACACAAAAAAAAAAACAAATCAACAAAACCTAGTGCAGAGGGAGAATCCGATTTCCAGACTTACCATGTTATGTTTGCACACCCCATGTCCATAACATCACTATGCAAGATAGCGAAACTGTAGAAGGAACCTAAGTATTCATTGACAGATGAGTGGGTTAACAAAATGTGGTATATGCAGACAGTGGTGTTTTTTAAAAAGAAAGGAAATTG
The DNA here is from genome assembly GCA_004026765.1 of Micronycteris hirsuta. Lineage (NCBI taxonomy): Eukaryota > Metazoa > Chordata > Mammalia > Chiroptera > Phyllostomidae > Micronycteris > Micronycteris hirsuta. The sequence goes on along the minus strand of PVJI01009404.1, from coordinate 39,476 downwards.
TAACATGCTACACTGTGGGTGAAACTTGAGGATATCATACTAAATTAATGGCTGAGCCAGTCACAATAAGACAAATACCGTGTGATTCCACTTGCTATGAGTAGTCACAGTCATGGAGACAGAAAGTGTAACAGTGGTTGCCAAGGGCTGGGGGATGAGAATAGGGAGTTATTGTTTAATGAGTACAGAATTTCAGTTTTATAAGAATAAAAGCGTTACAGAGATGGATGGTTGTAGGATGGGGGTGGAGTGGGGTTCAGAAATAAAAGCCTCCACTAACCCAGTTTGGGGGTTGGGGGAAGCCTAGCATGGGGATTGAGAGACTTTGCATATCTATGGCAACTTGGCTAGCTTCATAGTTATGCTAAGTAGTTGTGCCTGCCTCTCTCAGGGCCAGGGAGAGGGGTGTGACTTTCTGAATGTATCCTGGTTTGTGACTTAGCCCAAAGCTTACAGTGCATGCTTTAAGCTGGTAGGTGGTTCTCCAGTTACAGTGCTGGGATCACAGTGCACAAAAAGCAGGGGCAGTTTACTCTGCATCATGGGGAGATGTCTGCCTGGCCTCAGAATGGCAACTGAATGAATGTAAGGTACCAGAGGACTGGCAGGATGTAACCCATTGTGGGAGGGGTGGCACCAGAAGCTCCAGGGCTGGGATTTAAAGTAGGCATGGCAGCTACTCACTCTCTTGGCCATGTGGGGAATAGTAGTGAAGGAGGAGTCAGGTTGTCTGAAGTAAGGGATTTTTGCCATGGAACTTGGAAATGAGTAGGAGAGCCATGAGAGAGGGATGGTGTGGCAGCCATAAGGCTCTCTCTCTCTGCCATGCGGCTTGGGAAGGAGAAGGGGAATTGACCATTCAGTTTGAAAGAGAACGGTGAGAAGGGAGAAGTAAGCAAGCAGCTACGTAGTTTATAGTGAGAAAGAAGGTCATGCAGCCTGGACTAATAAGAAGGAAATACTGATGCTGTGACCCTGCCTGCTCTAGCTGACTCTCAAGCTGCAAAGGACTTCCTTGCAAGATCCTGACCTGCTACACCTGATTTTACCTGGACTTTTAAGATCTATGGTTTTCCTGAGTTTCACCATGATCCAGAGAAGCATGGCACACGCTTTTCTAGAATATTACATGGAAGCTGGTGACCACGTACCCCAGATCCTGAAGGAGAGAGCTGCTGTGTGAGGATGGTGACTTTGCTACCTTCCAGAGGGACTAGAGAACTGTTTGTGCAGCCATATTAAGACCAGATAAGAACACGGGGAGCTCTGGGGGATGTTTTTGATTATTAGCCTGGTGAGAAGCATGGGAAGTGCTGGGTCTTGCAGGAAAACCAGGCTCAAAGCCCAGTGCTCTAGGCTCCCCCAAGGTTGGAATGGTGTAAATAAAGACCTGTTTCTACCAGCTTTAATTGTTAGGTGTTTGACCAAGGCACCGTGTGGATGGGCCCCAGTCTGCTGCTCTATGACAGTTGTACAACATTATGAATGTACTTAACACTGCTGAGCTTCACCCTTAGAAACGGTTAAGATGGCATGTTTTATGTTGTGTTATTTACCACAATAAAAAATCATAATGAAATTGCCATGTTAACAAGCTAGAAGTAAAAAAACAAAGGATTCTCTCAACAGACACATAGGAAAAAAGCACTGTCAAAATCTACCATTTGATTCTGATGAAATCTTTCATGAAACTAGCTATACAGGAGACATCTTTAATCTGATTGAAGGGAATTTATAGGAAACCTATGTTACTATATTGTAAAATGATAAAAGACTGGATCCTTTGCCCATAAGATCGGTATGTAACAAGACAAGGGTATCTTTTCCTACAATTCACATTAAATATTATATTAAAAAAGCTAATAATGCAGTAAGGGAAGAATAGAAAGAAAGAATACAGATTGGGAAAGTCTTAGGTAGGATAAGCAGTACACCAAGACAGGGAGGAGGATGGAGGCATGTCTCACCCACTAACTCAGCAGTCCTGAGCCTGGACCAGTAAGACTGCCAGGTGTTCCAACATCACAAGGAACACCATGTTAGCACAGGAGAGGAGTCCTTGAAATTCTATGTATGGTTTCCACTATCTTGGAGAATGCCTTTGAAACTTTGTATTCATCCCAAGGTCTAGAAGGGAGAAGAGGGGGGAGTCCACAATGCCCAGGCAGAAGCCCGTAAAACAACTTTGGTTAATTGTCTGCCTCTGGTCACTATTGGCTTTAAGAGGGGGTCCCTAGTACTTACAGAACGAGCCCATCAGTAACTTTGGGTAACCACCTCAACTTTAATTAACTGCCTCCTGTCACATATCTGTTTTAGAACAAGGTGACCAAATGTGGTCTGGAGCAAGATAAGAATTCTGGGTTAACAACCCCACACACATACCTACATTTGGGTAGTCATGACCACCCCCGGGGAAAGCTGGCACCACTTTACCCACCAATCAACACGTTAACTCCTTCACCCCATCCTGCCAACTATGTAAGTCCTCAGGACAAAGGATCTGATGCTTTCTGCTGCCTTTGCTCTTGCCCCCCTTGCTTTTTCCCACCCAAGCCTGTGCCTTCCACTTTCACTTTCACCTTGGCAAGGCCCATTCTCTTCCATGAGAACATATCACTAATAAACTTTGCTTGCATACTAATACATTTGCTGATCTGTAATTCTTTACTGTGTCAGCAGAAGAACAGAGTTTTTCCATAACAAAACCAAGAATTGAAATTGTTTTTAGTCATAGGCTGTGTAAGAGTCTACACAAAAAATCTAAGTATATAAACAGATCTGTAGCCATTTGCATCATTAAATCACAATAAATTTAATACTTCACTCATGTTTTAACTGAAACAAAGCTAATATTTATTTTTTCAAGAACTATTTTTTAAGCATCTACAATGCATCAGGTACTTCTTTAAGCACTATGCCTATAGAAAAATAGGAAATAAAAATTCCTACTCTATTGGAGCTTCTATTTTAGTTGGGCAGAGGACAGAAAAAAGGCAAAATAAATATGTACACAAGTGTCACAGGAAAGGATAAGTACTATGGAAAAAATAAAGTTGGGAAAAGGGTTAGATGGTGATCACAGATGCTTTTCCTGAGAAAGTCGAAGGTGTTGAGAGGACAGATCTACATCTAGTGAACAGTAAGTATCTCCTCTGTATTGATTCACTTCACTTAAAAAATATTGGGCAGGAAGATCTACGGGGTGAAGTTGAAATAATATGTATGTGGTATTTCTCCATTGTCTTTCATATTTGTTTTCTATTCACTGGAGATTATGGGAGACAATGTATCACTATTCGGGTGAAAAATTAAGCTCCTTTTCCACCTTATGAGGACATGGATGCTGTCAGGAGTTTACCCAGTTCCCTCTGTGCACTCTCTCTCTCATCTTTTCCACACTCAAATAAATCAATAAATAAACAGATAAGAAAGAAAGGGAAAAGGATACTTTTCTGAAATAAGAAAGTAGTATACTATTTTCAAATCATAAAGAGAACAAGACAAGCATGTAACCAAGTACGTTTTTTAAAACAACATTGCAAATGGGGAGTTAGTTCATCTGTTAACCGTCGACTTGTGTTCAATCCACAGGAATGTCTGTCTCAGAGAAACATCATCCAACTGTGCGCTTGAGCTTCTGTCAGGTCAGCTTTGAAGTGACTGCATGGAGGTGTTCGCAGAGTAAGCCCAGGGAGAAGGGGAGAGGGTTCTTGCCCTGACCGCCTGGGATGGACATCTGAGGCACCAATGGGTTTATGACTGGAGTGCGAGATAATGAACCCTTTCAGGAATAGGAAGATGTTTTAGGAAAGCAAAACAAAACACTTTCTGATACCTGGCATGTATGCCACAGCATCAACATTTGCCTTATTCCTGCAGCTCCCTAAATCTAAGCTGTATTTTATTAACATTCAGTTTAAGTTCAAGTATCTTTTATAGTTTATAAGATTCTGCAATATAAAAAAAAAAATGACTAGAATGACCAAACTGTCAATAGCGGCTCTTTTGGGGTGTGAAAAAGAAAAGGTTACTGGAATTTTTTGCTCCTTTCCACATTTCTTTACCTAGCAAACCTTCAATTACAATGATAAGTTACTTTTTTAATGAAGAAAATCTCTATTAACATTTTATATTCATATGATTGTCTCATTTTGTTCAAATTAGGAAGCAAAACATCACCAAGGACAGTAATAGAAATCAATACTTAAATGCTTTCTATGTCTGAGCACCTCAAGTATCTGATTACTCTAATTGCTAGCAATTCTGTCTTCTAAATATCTCTTTGTTCTCCAGTTCCTACCTCTATCCCTGACACTAAAGCCTTGCTCTTATTATTCAAATTGCAGCCCACAGAGGAGCAGCCTCGACATCACATGGAATAGTCAAAGCTTAATGGAGAAGAGAGAATCGAAAATCCCAAGTTCATAACGAAGTATATCTTACTTGATCCAGATGATAATAATTAATTTATTTTTCCAAAGATAATCAGGGATTTGAAATAGAAATCGAGAAGAGTGTCCTTAGTCTGTGTGGAACAATTGAGAATAACGCAATGATGATGACAAAAATAACACACTACTGCTTATAGAGAGAGAGGGGAGGGGGGAGAGAGAGAGAGGTATTGACGGATGTTAACAATCAAAAAGGCAACAAATAGAACAATTAGTGTTAATCTGAGAATTTTTAATATTAGTGGCTAACAATGTCAGACACAAGTCGTTTTTTTGTGGCTCCCTTTGAGGCTTAGGGGAATTTATGAAAATACCCTTTGAACATTTTAGTCAGATTTAATTGTACTGAAGATTGTATTTCAAAAGTATAAAGCTTATAAAGCTTTACTTTACATATTCATGATCTCTTTTTAGATTTTCCCTGGGATTCAGTCAAGATGGTAGCCAGCATGCCTAGTGTACCAATATGGTCCCGACGTGGGCAATCTCAAGTGGGCAACTATCTGTTTACATATTTCCCCTTCCCCATACTTTATGGACAATGTAGAAAATATTAATGCAAAAAATCACAAAACCATAAGAAGTTACTCTTAATTATACATATGGACACAGACAAAAACCAAAATTCTAAAATATATATAATGATTATCTCCATTTAAGGAAATCATTATTTTTATTTTTACTTTAAACTTTCTAATTTCCAAAATAAACATGTATTTAGTAGTCAGAAAAAAAGTTACTAAAACATAGAATAAAAAGATATAACAGAGATTATTAAGGCAATAGATTATAAAGTTTAAGAGTATGGTTCAGTGGATGAAGTAATGCCTCCTGAACTATATAGTGGAGGTTGCCTTAGGGAAGGATCCTAAAGAATGAACAGAATTTAGGAAAAGCAGGAGAAATAAGAGCATTCTTCATAGATAAAATTGTAGGAGAAGAAAAAGCACACAAAGTGAAAACTTTGAGTTGTATTAACCTGTTTAGCAGAAGCATCTCGACTGCTGTTTAATGCCCACTGATTTACTCAATAAGTATATATAGAGAGCCTCTGCTGTGTTAGAACCTATAGTTCTAGAGACAAAAAGGCAGGTACAAAAGGGTGCTTGTCCTTAAGAGACTTACAATTCAGTAGAGTCATGCAGATTAGTCAATAATTACAGAATAGCGAACATCAAGGTAGACATTGTCACATGTAGAAACACGGATGTGTCTCTAACACAGACTTTGGGATCAAGAACAATTTTCTAGGGGAAGTCATGCTGAAACTGAGATTTGAAGTATCAGCGGGATAAAGATGGCAACTCTAGACAGAACATTCAGCTGAAACAAGGGACAGGAAAGCAGATAGCTTGCTGTGGCAACGTCAAAGGGACAAGAAAAGGGAAGGGAGTTAAAAATCTCAGGCGAGATCCCAGAAGGTACCCTGAGCTCACATCCCTGGGATATTTATTGGCAGGAAATAATTGTGGATAACGAATGTTGCAGAAGTACATGCATCCTTGACTTAAGAGTACATTTAATTACAGTAACAAATGAATTGTAGACAGTGACTGTTTTTCCTGTTCTTATGTCCCTGACTTCCTTACTACAAGAATACAGGCCTCAAAGGAGTCTAAAATAAGGCAATGAGCAGGTAAGAAAGAGTTCTTCTGAAGGGCTTAAAATCTGGTTTGGGAGATAAAACACAAATGAAAATTACCCAGAGCCATGGAGGCGACTAGACTGGAGGTGCAAATGGTGGCTATGGTATTGACTATCTGTAAGTCTTAAAGGTGTTTACTAATGAAACATGACCTGGACACATTCTTCAGCACCAACAGAGAGTGGACAGTCATTTCTAGGAGCTCCTATAATCTTCAAGACCAGAGGGAATTAGTCTATTTGTAAGAGGGGTTCAAGAAGCCATGATGACAGGAACTGAATGTAAATTACACAAGAAGTCTCTACTGACATATCACCCTGTTTTTATTTCTTACATTATAGGGCTTCTCAAGTGAGTAGGGTATGTATTTGTTGGCCTGAGGAACAAGGAGCAGGCTACTCTTCCCCAAGATAAAAAAAGCAGTGATTGTCAAAGAAGCTTGCTTCAAATTGCCCAACTGCATAAATACTTTTACACAGCTGAGTCTTTTGAGACTGCAAAGCACTTATAAGTTGGAAACAAAGTCCATGAAATTCTTCGATTTAAAGCAGCATAATGCAAGAAGAGATCTTAAAAAGAATCCTGGAAGAAAGTTGCTTCAAAACTATAAATTCAAAGTCCAGTGAGAGTTTACAAGTCTCTTGGCAAAGTTAGCTTTATTCTTTGTTGAAAAATACTGCTGAGTTTAAGTTTGAGGCACTTAATAAAAAAAAAAAAATGAGAACTATCTCCCTCCCCTTCCTCTTGCCTATATTCTAACACTGACTGGATGATATTGGTTAAAAAACAAAATAAGGACTTTGATTTCTTAACCCTTAAAATTAAATTAGATAAGGCAAGTGAAAACACTTTGAAAACTGTAAACTACTACTCAAAATAGAAGTTTCTCCCATATCTTCATGGAAGAAGTTTATTTCCCCATTCCGTGACTTGAAGAGGTAGTTGATATTAGTAGACATGATGAAATCAGAGGGTTGATACATAGTTGTGCTATTGGGCTGCGCCAATACCAACTAACTGCAGGGTAATTTTCAGGAATTTTGCAAGCCAGCTGTCAAACACAGCCATTATTCAAAATCATTAAAATTAAAAACAGAGGTAATATATATTCAAATCTCATAATTTTCTATTTTACTATTATGTATGTTCTTATATAAAGGTTCCATTGCACATCTTTTCCCAACTGCATCTGAACACACACTGTGCCTGATCGAGATGAAAATTGTCTGAAGTACTATAATGAAAACACATATGAACTGAAACAACTGATTTCCTGTCATATGTACAGAGAAGAGTTAACATAGGAAGGCCTGCTTGCAAGTGTGACCGCTGGCTAGTGTCTGGGAACTTGTCTTTCAGAAGAATTCCCACCATTCCCAGAACTGAGAAGAGTGTGTATCGTGCCAAAATTGTGCAAGCAATGTGATTTATGCCAAATAGCTTCTTTCCTACTGGGAGTTTGTAATTATGGTCAAGTGTATCTAATGGGAATGTCTCCCAGTAAAAACCTTGGGCACTGAATTTCAAATGAGCTTCCCCAGTAGGTAACATTTTACATGTGTTAGCACTATTTGATACTGAAAGAATTAAGCATGTCCCGTGTGCAAGTGCACAGGGGGAAGGCTCTGGGAAGCTTGAGCCTGGTTTCTCTGGACTTTGCTCCATGTACCTTCATTCTTTGCTGAATTTACTCTTTATATTTTTGCTATAATAAGTCTTATTCTACTTTTTGTGAGTCTTTCTATCAAGTCACTAAATATAGCAGTGGACGTGGGCCTCTCAACACAGGATTATATAAACTGAATTATATATGCCTTCCAGGGATAGTACTTTTTCCTATTTGACTGAATATTTCCAGATCATCAGTTCTTGTTTACTTAGAGCATTTGTTTTCTGCTGTAATCCAGGACCAGCCTTTTAGGGAGGGCTTAAATTCATCTCAGACTATGTCTCTAGTGTGGTAGCTTGTTACAGTCTGAATGTTCGTGTTCCCCCAAATCCATATGTTGAAATCCTAACCCCCAAAGTAATGGTATTAGAAGGTGATTTGGTCATAGGGGTGGAGTCCTCATGAATGGGATAAGTGCCCTTAGAAAAGAGGTCTCAGATTGATCCTTGGCCTGCTCTACCACATGAGGGTACAACAATTATTTAATCACAAATCTTCTGGCTCTGTGATCATGGATTTCTCAGCCTATAGAACTGTAAAAAACAAATGTATGTTGTTTGTAAGCCACACAGTTTATTGTATATTTGCTATAATAAACTAATTGGATTAAGATATAACTATTACTGCTGTTCAAGAAAAAGAATAAAATCAGGTTTTGTATTTGTACCTCCAAATGGTGAAGCTCAACCCTAGAATTTTAATTGCTTTTTTTCTTTCTTTTATTGTTGTTCAAGTACAGTTGTCTCCATTTTCCCCACCACCACTTTCCCCTGCCCCACCCCCCCACCTCCTACCCTCAGTCCTTAACCCCTTTGGCTCTGTCCATGGGCCCTTTATACATGTTCCTGGATGACCCTTCTCATTCTTTCCCCTGTTATCCCCTTCACCTCTCCCCGTTGGTTATTGTCAGTTTGTTCTTTATTTAAATGTCTCTCTCTGGTTATATTTTGTTTGCTTCTTTGCTTTGTTGATTAGGTTCCACTTATAGGTGAGATCATGTCAATAGATGCAGAAAATGCATTTGATAAGGTACAGCACCCATTTATGATAAAAAACACTCAGCAAAGTGGGAGTAGAGGGAGTATACCTCAACATAATAAAGGCCACGCATGAAAAATTTACGACCAACATCGTACTCAACAGACAAAAACTAAAAGCTTTTCTACTAATATCAGGAACAAGACAAGGATGTCTACTTTCCTCACTTCTATTCAAAGTAGTATTGAAAGTCCTAGCCACAGCAATCAGACAAGAAAAAGAAATAAAAGGCATTCAAACTGGAAAGGGTGAAGTAAAACTGTCCTTGTTTACAGATGATGTGATAATGTACATAGAAAACCCTGTAGACTCCACCAAAAAACTACTCAACCTAGTAAGTGAATTTGGAAAAGCAGTGGCTACAAAGTCAATATCCAGAAATCGAAGGCATTGTTGTACACCAACAATGAAATATCACGAACGGAATTCAGGGGAAAAAATCTCATTTGTTATTGCAACAAGAAAAATAAAGTACCTAGGAATGAACCTAACCAAGGAGGTAAAAGACTTCTACTTAGAAAACTACACAACATGAAGAAAGAAATTAAGGAAGACACGGATAAATGGATGTATATACAATGTTCATGGATTGGAAGAATCAATATCATCAAAATATCCATACTAACCAAAGTGATTTATAGATTCAAGGCAATCCCTATTAAAATACCAATGGCATATTTCACAGATATAGAACAAACATTTCAAAAATTTATATGGACCTATAAGTGACCCTGAATAGCTGCAGCAATTTTGGGAAAGAAATACAAAATAGGAGGAATCACAATACCTGGCATAAAACTATATTACAAGTCCCCAGTAATCAAAACAGTCTGGTACTGGCATAAGAACAGACACATAGATCAATGGAACAGAATAGAGAGCCCAGAAAAAACCAAGTCTATATGGTAAATTAATATTAGAAATTTTAATTTCTAATTACAGTTTTTCAAACCTCACCTTGTATTCCTCACTTTTTTATGTAAAAATCATATATAACAGTATAAATCTGAAAGCAGTTTACATTTTTTAAAAGACTTTATTTATTTATTTTTAGACAGAAGGGAAGGGAGGGAGAAAGAGAGGGAGAGAAACATCCATGTGTGGTTGCCTCTCACATGGCCCTCACCAGGAACCTGGCCCGCAACCCAGGCATGTGCTCCAACTGGGAATCGAACCGTGGCCCTTTAGTTCGCAGCCCACGCTCAATCCACCGAGCTATGCCAGCCAGGGCAAAAAAGCAGTTTACATTTTTAAAAGTTATCAAACATCATGCTTTTTGTTTGAGTCTATAGTGTCCTACAAACTATGGCAGATTTGTTGTTGCAAGTACAAATATTAGTTTCCTTACAATCTAAAAATTACATACCATATATATTTTCCTAGGGGCCTAGGGATGCTGTTTGAGGGTCAAAATATATATCTGTTCCCTAATAAACTGTAAACATTAATAAGTAGACACAAAAAGCTAAGTCATTTTAAGTACTATATTATGGCAACTATGCATTAAAAATGCACTGAATAGTTAAATATGTTTAATTAAAAAGTAGGAAGCTGTCCTTTAATTTTCCTGTAGAGAGTCATAAAGAAAAAAAATAATTGTTCTAAATTATAGAAGCAGGTTATATTTAATTTTCTTTGCTTTATTCTGTTGAAACCCAGCCTTGTCTTTGCAACTTTGGCAATTCCCAACAACAAAACTATGGGCTATGTGGTTCAGCAAGTGTCCAAGAGGAATGGATGCTGGACAAGGAGCAGCTCTTTTTCCAAACTGTGCCTGAGAAGCCCCTCTTCTAATACATTTCAGTTTCATTTTGTTGCTTGCAGACTGATCGCACTAGCAACTGTATCGCTGCTTTTCTACAATGAACCTGAGCCTATTTTTTATCTGCAGTGACATTAGCTCCTTGTGCTCCCAAAAGTTCTTGACATCTTGCCTTGACAATCTCAGCTATGATCAAACTGAACCCAGAATTTATTTGTAAAAGAAGTTTCAGAAGGGACTATGCATTTGAATGGAATATATTTAGCTGTACTGTTTTCTTAAGGACACATTTACCAATAAAAAAAAGGATAAATAATTCTTAGAATTGAATAAATGCATTATATTTCCATCCAGCTGTGAATACGTTTTGGTAGGATTCTGGGACAAATCAGGTTACAAAATATGGGAAAACTAAAACTTCAAATATTTATGTTTAACAAAGACAGCCGAAGCATAAGAAAGTCAGGCTGGAGATTTCTGATATGTCTGATTTGTGACAGATTACTTATCATTCCAATTACATATACATTATTTTGGCAGCTTATTCCCATGCGAGGCACTGAGCATTTTTTCTCGTTAATAGTAGTTTTGAGGCAGTGCCATTTGCTCTAACAAGGCATATTAAAATGAAAGCACTGACTACTACAAAGCAAACAAATGTTCTAATGGCCAAGGGATCGTGGCAGGGGCCAAGCTGACAGTTCAATTATCCAAAGAGGTTACAAATGACTGCATCGACGACAAATGCCTGTGGATTTCCCTCTGTGAGCATCGCTCAATCAGATTGAAAAATGTCAAAGAAAAGATGCCTCCTCTCTAAATAACTATATATCTGTGAAATGCAATAAAAGTGTATGTGTGTGTGTGTGTTTAAATAATTAAGAAAATTGGGGGCTTGGGTCATTTTTTAAAAGGCAAAATTCATAAAGCAAGTCACTGGAATTTCAACAACTAAAAAAAATTCTTCATGTATCATCACCTGTATCATCATGACATTACAGCTAAAAGTATTGCCATTGGAAATATTCTGAAGTATGCCAAGATTCTGGACAACCTTTGGAATTATCACATAAAAATTGGGTTTTATCTAGTGGTTAGTATCAGTTATGAGTATAATAATTCTACTTTTTGCTTCTTTTTTTTTAACTAGAAAATACCAAATGACAGTTGGGCCAATCTTTACCTATAGTATCTGATTAACAAAATACCTCTTTTTCCCCCACTGAATTGCTGTTTAGCTAAAAATCAAAAACCCAGCTATAGACCTATGAGATTGAAGGTCTCAACTTGCTTTTATTTGTCTGTTTGTTTTCCTTAATTATAGTAGGACTGTATCTTAAAAAGTCAATACATGGATCAAAACAGAAGAAAACAATTTTGTTTCTTAAGTTACATCAGTATGGGGATGTTCCAATGATACATGTAGAATTTAAGAAGCTTCAGTAAAAGAAGGAAGCCACCGTGGTACGGTAGCAAGAACTTATGTCTTTTTAAGAACAACATTAACTTGGGCTCCAAACATGTAGTGCAGTCTTGGGCAGCTTATTTAACATCACTAAACTTGATTTCATTTGTCTCTAAAGTGGCACTGATAATATTACTCAGGAATAAGTAAATTGATGCTCATGAATCACTGGACACAATGTCAGCGCATCCTAACTGCTCTGTTGATGTCAGCTATTATTATTACGGTGGACAGGCAGAGAGACAAATGGTCACTTGCTTAGGGGTTGAGTGACATGAGCACGACATTCTCTTTTACTAAATCCTCCATTCCATTTATTTAACAGGCACTTATGGAATGTGGACTGTGTCAGGTATCCGCTGCTAGGTGGGAATAAATAAAAACAAACAAAAGAAGGGAGCGTCTAAAAATGATCATGATGTGGGAGAGCAATAGGCAAGCTAAAAAAGTAATTTCAGTCAAGGTAGAGGTATGCACAAGATGCTAAGGGAGAGGTAAGGACAGAAGCACAGAGTCTAGATAGGTGGGTTCACTGAAGAAAGACCTCCCAGTGAAGGTGAAGGTTGAGTAGAGTCTCAGAGGAAAATAAGGATTATCTGGAGGAAGATGCTGGAGCAGTAAGTGAGGCAATAACTTGAATCATTAGTCAACCCAATTCCATTTAGAAAGGAGATTATAAAAATACGCTTCCCAGAGATATACATGTGGATATCTAGTATAGTAAAGGAGCACAGGTTTACCATAGAAATTTAAAAATATGGAAGTTGGCTTGGGGTGGTGACTACACATTATAATATATAGAGATGTGTTATACCCCTGAAACCTATATAATTGTATTAACCAGTGTTGCCCCAATAAATTCAACAAAAAATAAATAAATAAAAATAAAGTTACTAGATCTCTGACAATGATGGCTAATAAAATCATTATAAAGTTAAAAATATATATAAAAAACCCCAAACTGGGTAATATTAGTGATATATGGACACAGTTTTTAAAAATTCTATTTTTGAGTCTAAAAATCAGATGGGTTTTTTTACACATCCTACTTACCTAATCTAAGACATCTTCATTCACAAAACTAAATAATTTTGCATTTAATGATAAACAACATCAGAATTAAAACAACAGATTGACACCATTTTATGTAAGTGAAAACCATTTATACCAATGTTGTATAGAAGAAGAATTTTTAAAGTCGATGTTATTTTAATCATAACTAGCTATTTTTATTTCCTCTAATTTTTTCCATAATTCAGTAATATGGGGTCAGCATAAACAGCATTAGTAATCACTTGTATACACAACTATATGTATTACTGGGCTAAGTCCTATAAAACCTGAAAAAATACATTAACATATATAGCATCACCTATTTACAATGTGTCAGGCAAAAAACCATGCACACTGTATTTTAATTCTCAGTCTTATAGAAAAGATTTACTATACCCAATTTGAAGATTGAAACATTAAAACCCAAAGATGATAAATACTTCTCCACAGTCACACTTTAAATTTTGTTAAAAATAAGATCAGTTTCCAATACATCTTTGTAACTCCAAATTTATACTCCTTTTGACTACATACATTAAGATGTTTCTAAGAGCAACTTATTAAAAACAAACAAAGAAAAAAGATTGTTTAACTTTTATGAGATGAGATGACTTTCTAATAAAAATGACTACTAAAAGATACTGGAATGATGTTTAGACAAAATAAGCAAGTAGGAGCACATATTCTCTTGGTTTAATGCTTGATTTAATATTGCAGTGATTCAAGTGTGTATAATACAAGTTAAAACTGGCTCTTCCCCATTCATTTTTGTACATTTTTATTTCTGTCTGTCATTCTATGAAAGCTTTCATTACTCAGCAAGGCCAAAATATTATTACTATCACCATCAATCCTGTGGTGCTATGATTAATAAATCTGCATCTAAGCAACATAAAATTCCAATAGTTACACCTGTTACAATACTTTGTGAGCTAGTACTGCATGAAAGCCACTGAGATATCTGCGGGCCTTGTTTTGTAATTCGCACATTTAAATAATACCTCCATTTAGCACTACTTACAGTGATATCAAAGTGATAGTTAATAGGTACTGAAATCATGAGAAAAGCATTAAACTGATGATCCTCAGATATCATCTGGTGCTATCATTACATAGATGAGTTTTTTGTAGTCTCTCCACGCCATTTATTAGTCATTTATGGGCTTATGTTATTACCACATAAGCACATTTAAGACCTATCTCATGCTCATTTTAGTTATTTAAATGTAATACTTTATTAAAAAAATGCTAGGTATAATTTTGAAGAATAAATTTAAGCAAAAGTTCATATCTAATTTATTAGTATCACTTCTACTTCCACTCAAAATAATTATTTAAGACCCTTAAAGTCTTTTTTATAGTTATAAAAAGCAACATTAGACGTCTAATTTAATTTGAATGCTGGAGAACGAAGTTGTTTGCATTCCTAATCACTAAATTTGAGTTCCTAAATTTTTCCCCCGCCTTTCTTTTTCAAGTCCCATATATCCTCCTTTGCCTACTTGGATTTCACGAGACTAGAAGTACAGTCATAATTTCAGAAGGAATCCCATTTTCATAAGAAAACTATAAGTGGGAGTAGAGAAAAGCAGACAAAATTGAAGGTTGGAGCCCTGACTGGTGTAGCTCAGTGGATTGAGCATGGACTGAGAACCAAAGGGTTGCAGGTTCGATTCCCAGTCAGGGCACATGCCTAGGTTGCGGGCCAGATCCCCAGTGGGGGCCAAGTGAGAGGCAACCACACACTGATGCTTCTCTCTCTCTCTCTTTCTCCCTCCATTCCCCTCTCTAAAAATAAATAAATACAACATTTTAAAAAATTATAAAAAAAAAATGGAAGGTTGGAATTAGAAAAGTCCGTAACAAGCCTGTTCTGCAGCTTTGAGGAAAGATGGTTCCAGAAGGAAATTTTCAGATGGAGACAAATGACCCCGAGCCTGTGTGTGAATGCCATGAATCTTCGTGACTCTCTCCATCATGTCCAACCCATAACACCATCTGTGCTTATGAAAATCCTAGCTCAAATGTAGGCAACACGCTTCCTCTTGGAAATCTCATCACAGAGACTGATGTTTGCATGGAGAGTCATTGTAAAGATAAAGATTTTAAAAATCATGGCCAATAAAATAGAATCCAACTCTTCATAGTTCAGATGCTAAACACCAAGATAGAATAAGAACTCATTACAGAATAAATTCTCCAGGCTTCTCCAGTCCATTTATAACTTGCAGCTTCTTCTCTAAGCAACACTGGTATGAAATTCCCTGTCTTAAATGGTAGCACGGTGTCATGAAAAGTGCACTAGATTTGGAGAATTAGTGCTGATTCTGGCCTCACAATACAACTTCAACAAAGTCACCTAACCTCCCTAAATACAATTTTACTCTTGAAAATGGAAAAAGGAAAATACCGTTCCCTACAGGATAATTTATAGGATAGACATCTACAGGTAGAACAATTTGGGGACTGTCATGAATTTCAAATGAGATTCAGTATGAAAATAAAGCTGAATAAATATTTGTTTAAGATGCAAAACAGTAACCTATTCAGAAAAGACTTTTCCTTAATTTTTTATCTTTGTTTTTTCTTCCCAGGTAGAGAAGACTTTATTAATATCATATTAGAGAAATGTACTTACCAGAATAAAACTTGATTTTTCAGAACCCTCTAGAATGTTTCCATTCAGCCTCTGATCTTTTAGCATCTGTGTTTTATAGTTGAATTCTTTCCAGACCTATACTGCATGACATTTTAAAACCATAACTAAAAGTAAAACACTTATTGCCTCAATTATTACCTTTGTTTTTCCTTGGAGTATTTTCTCATAAGATATACAACAAAGACTATTCCCCTTAGTTATCTATTTATGTACAGTATACTATCATTTAGTATACAGGACATTCTAAAAATAAATCAGAGTATTTACACACTGCCTATAATTTAGATAATTATACTGTGTTAAGTGACATTTTCAATTAGTGATTGTTTGAGTTGACATTCAAGTGTTGCAGGAGCTCAGTGCTTTCTTAACCTAAAGAAGTGCTTCTGGAATTCTTTCATAGCCCCAAAGAAGCAATTTGAACTTTTACATAGTTACTTACTAAATATTGCCTTAAATTCCCTGAGCTTTGCTTAACTTTTAGTACTCCAATGGTAATCTACCTCTGTCTGACCACCTACTTTTCTGCTGAAACAGAACCTTGCTTCTCCTGGGCAATCATTTAAGTTCAACTAAGCAAAGAGACAAAAATAAAAAAGCCAAAGAGTCCCATATCAGCTAATGCCAACTACCAGAGCTGTAGAAGGACCCTACTTTCCCTTCCTCCTGCTTTGTGCCCATATGTTTATGCTTATGAATATACTTGTCCAGTTTACAAGCCCTATGTTAATATACTGGAGCAATGGGTGAAGATTTTTTGACATAATTTGATGACATTATGGTCAAGGAAGCAGGAAAATTGAAATACTTTCCTGCCTTTTATAATGATTTTGTTTCTAATGTCTGATGAGATTGCTGAAGAAGTGTGTATATGAAGAAGGAAAGTCATAAGGGAAACATAGTTACATAATTTTTTTGCAAATATGGAGAGCTTTCAGGAACACCTTATGCAGACCTTTTGTAAAAATTGGTTTAGAACAGTACTCTTGGGTTTAAGAGAAGGACAACTTCTTATTCCTCTCTTATCATCTGTTTTACAAGATTTACCTTTTTATAACAGCGAAGCACAACACATTGACAGAACTCTTTGTTACTCATAGTTCTGGACAAGAGAAGGCTGCTAGGCAGAGCCATGCAGGGGATGCCCAGAAAACAGGAACACAGCAAGCTGAGCTGTAGGAAGCAGCTACTGCATACTAACCTGGGTGGGGATAGCAAGCTTTCATGGACTTCTTCATAGGCTTGCTAATTTAAATAGTTTGGGGGGGTTCCACCTCATAAGGGGGTCCTTAGTTGTCTGGTTCTTGGCCCTGCAATGATCAGGGACATTGCATACAAGCCTCAGGGTGTGAAAACCCCCTAAGATAAGTAGTTGGAGTGTGGACATAATCAACTGCTCAATAACAAGACTGATGGACCTCTGACCCAACCTAAAAACTAGGTCAAGACAGTATTTCAAACAAACAAGCAAACCTCGTGTATATCGTTCTCTATCCTCTCATTCCACATGAAATCTTAGTCCTCTGACTCACAACACTAAGAAAGTAAATCAAGGTGGGATTGGGCTCAAGTAACAGCAAGTTCTTTGGGGCATGCCCTGGTCAACAGATGTAGTACTTTCAAGAATGAGATGAGAAACCTACCGAGAGTCCAACAGAGCAGAGTCCCCTTGAACTCACAGCACTTCGGTCCTCTTGCCAACAAGGCCCAGTGGATACCTTAGATCTCAACTAGTTTACTGGCAGCTCCCCCTCTCTTCCAGAGATGAGAAGCTAAGAGGGAGCTGGGGAAAGTAAGCACAGATTTCCTCTTCCTTCAGGATCTCAAAACAGTAAAAACCCAGACTCAAAGACATGGCGTGAAGATAACCAAATCAAGAAGCCCTCCAAAATTCTTTCCGAGAATTGTCTTTAATAACCAGTAACTTGTTTGGGGTGGGTGCGGATGTGAAAACAAACCCTAGGGTTATTCTGAAGTCCGCGGATGCCTAGCTCCTGCAACATGGTTTGAAAGGCCTCTCAGACAATAGTTCTCAACAGCACTGATTCTCTCTTGTCTAGATTTCTGTTGCACATTATCCACTTTAGAGTTGTGTGAGTTTGCATTTTATTTGCCACCAGGTACGTACAGAAGTTACAGGATTTTATGAGGTAATAAATGCTATTTTAGGGTTAAGTACAGAGAATCAGTTTGGTTAGACTGTGCATTGTGAGGTGGCAGGTAGTAAGATGATATTAGTGAGGTGAGCTGAGGTCATGGTATCAGGTTTATTTATATATCAAGACAAAGAGCTTAGACTTCTCCCCAAGGGCAATGGAAGAGATATTATATTTGAATGTCAGTAAGAGCACTCGGACTATTGTATATAAGATTGTTGAAGGTAAACTGAAATTTTAATACCAATTACATAGCTTTCAAGATGAGAGATGTAGGTAATCAACAGTAACTTCTCAGAGGGTGGAATGAAAGAAATAGACAAATCTGACAGGCATTAAGAAGATGAAAACCACAGGACTGGATGATTCGTTAGATGTGGGCAGTTTAAGAAAATGAGTCAAGAATGACTATCAGCCCTGGCTGGTGTGGCTCAGTGGATTGAGTGCCAGCCTTCGAACTAAAGGGTCACTGGTTCGATTCCCACTCAGGGCCCATGCCCAAGTTGCCGGCCAGGCCCCCAGTGGGGGCATACAAGAGGCAGCCACACATTGATGTTTCTCTCCCTATCTCTCTCCCTTCTCCTCCGTCTAAAAATTAAAAAAGTAAAAAATCTTTAAAAAAATGTCTACCAGGTTATTGTCTTGAGCAAATGTCCCAAAGAAAAGAAAACCCTGATGTACCTCAGCTGGAACCTTGAAGAACACTTGCTCTTTTCTGGGTCTGGAATAACTTTCTCCCCCCTTCTTTCTGGATAAATCCTCCCTGCTCTTTAACACTATGATCAAGCACCACTTTTCCTACGATGCTTCTCCTAGAGTCCCTTGCATGCCTGAGTCTGTAGGGATAATTCCGTAATAGCACTCATCAAAACATATTGAAATTCTTGGCTTCTTCATGTTTACTCCATGTTCTCTTGTGAGCTATCTCAAGACAGAACCTGAGTTCTTCACCTCCACGTCTCTGATGCATTGCATAATGCATGATACAGGGTGACCAATAAACATTATTTGAAAGGTGAGAGGAAGGAAGAGATAATGGGAGGTTAGTAAATGGGTAACTTTTTGTAGTAAACAAGAACAAAATCTCATCATCTTAACACAGCAGATGTTTATTTGTCACTTACATTGTAGTTCTAGGCAGGTTAGAAAGCTCTTCTGGTAATCTTTCATCTTGTGGTTTCACTGTCTTTCTACGCTAAGGAAATTGTCAGCAAACTGGGGAAGAAAACATGAAGGAAGCATACCAGATACCCTTAATCTGAGAACGAGTTCGCTTGCACTCACAATGCACTGCAGCAACTAGAATTATATGCAATCTTAGAGCAAGGCAGTTTGGAGAATGTAGGAAAAAAAAACACATGGATAATGTTCAGTGTTAACAGTTTCTAATATACAGGAATATAAAAAGAAAGGGAAGGAGGAAGATGGGGTAACTAGATCATTGCATATGACTATAGTGCCAAAAGTGAGTCCTAGTCAGTCCTAATATGTGCCAACCCTGAAAGAGGAAAATTAGTTACATACTGTGCAATTGATGACTTAATATGCACCGTGACCAGTGTGCTGAGCATATTACCATTATACAAATCCAGAATCGGGAACCTGAATTGTAAAGTGAGCACAGACAGTCACAAAATACCACATTTTGACATGTGTAATGTGCACTTTTTTGCCCACATTTTTTGAGGGAAAAATAAGGATGCACATTATATATGGGTAGTACTAATTCTGTACCCATATAAATATTTTTAAGTCTTTTATTTAAGATTATACATTAAAAGTGTAACTCTAGAAAGCAGTAATGGTATCTGTATGCAAAATAATGCCCTGGAATACAATAATCAGTTTTGTTTCTAAATATAAATACATAAATAATTGAACTAAAATATTAAAATGAAAGATTTCTTTCCTGAAAGTTTGGGCCAAAAACGTAGGTGTGCATTATACATGGCAAAATCGGTGAATTTTTATTCCACCAGGTGTGTAGTATGCCATGAAGTGAGTATATTTATGGCTTCATATATTATTTGAATATCTCATCTCTTAAACATGCTATTTCATATGCAGTAACATTGAATTGTGATACTGCCTGAGCTTCCCTTCTCATTCTCAGGAAGGTTAAAGAGTGAAAACTTGGCAGAGGGAGTTTTCTTTGTTGACACAATATCAGGTAACTTCTTCAGAAATGTAACGTTGGAGTATGCAGAGCAGAGATTGATGCACATTTGCTTAAAACCTACAAGCTGGTCTTCCTGCAGTCACTTAATGCTGCACGGTACCTAGGATTTATAGGAGGAGTTTTATAACACGAACCTCTGTCTCGGAAAGGATCCTTCCTATGCAAAATATTCCACTGGTTATCTAGTTGTATTTATGTGTTTCAACAGATTTGTCTTGCACATTTATTTTTAAACATAAAATTAGGTTTGCTTGCTTGGTTTTTATAGCAAAATTAGCATATTCATAACATGGGAGGTATAACATCCTTATTATTGAAACTCTTGCCTCTAGAACTGCACTTTAGTAAATATGTCTTAATGTGTATTCATGAAACTGTAGCAGGCAGTGACATTGCATAATACGAAAACAGCCCAGGTGTGAATAGGTGTGTTGAAGGGGAACTGTCAGTCTGAAGCCCGAGTCAAGCACTTCCAGTTCCTTCTGCTCGGTAGTTGACCTGGAGTACCCAGTGGAAATCATTCTTTTCATTGTCAACTAATTTTCCAAATCTCAATTTCTTTGTCTTATTTACCACGCAGATTGTTTTGAGGATAAATGACATACAGAGTGCCTACAAAAGCTATTGAATAATAAGTTGGAATCATAAAAACCAATCCCTGTTGTCAAACTTTAAATTGTGACTATGCAAGCAGCAGTTTGTATGATCATGTAAAACGTAAGGTCTAATACTAACATATCTGTTTTAATATTTATTTTATATTGGTACATTGGGGTCAGCATCCTATAAATTACGGTAGAAATAACACATTCTTGCAATCCTAGAATTACTTTTACATTGTGATTTAGTTAGATAAAATTTTAGTGGGGTATGTACATCTCATTTGTAAGTAAAATTGGTCTATAATATTATTTTTATTCTTTATCTCCACTTATTATATCAAGTTATACTAGCTGTAATGAGTCTTGGTATATTAAAAAAGTATATGAAGTGTCTTACAAAAGTGTCTGCATACAGTAGCTTGTAAATGCATAATTTATTCTATTTCTGTACTTTGAACAATTGAGTAAGAGTTATATTTTTGAAGTTTTGATAAAAATTTCCTGTGAAACAATCTGTGCCTTTTGCATATATGTGTGGAGAGGAAAGCAGTGGTAAATATCTAATCTAATTTCTTTAATAATTTAAGTCTATTATAATCATGGGCCTATTCCTTTATGAAACAATTTGGACAAATTAATCTCTTTCTAAGGTATTATCCATTTTAAAATATTATTAAAATATTTAAAATTTTTAGCCTATTAAAATAGTATTAATTTTATCGTATTATTTAAAATATTTTAAATTGTTTAGCTTATTAAAATATTATTTTAATGTTTTAGTTGATGAGAAGTGCCTTGTCTAGTTGTTTCAGTGCCCATAATATATATTTTCTTAATGGAAGTTTTAAAAATCAACTAGAAATATGTGCCACACTTAAGATTGTTTATTTAAGCATTCCAGAAATATAGTATTAGCTTATTTATAAACAGTACATTTGAAGGCTCTCTTTCCATTCTGATATCTAGACCTGGGTTTTCTCTGCTCTGCTTATGTGGTAGAACGTGAGCCACAGATACTGATATTTACCTTCCAGAGCAGCTGCACAAGACCAGGGCGTAAGCTTCCCAGGCTTTCAGAAGTGCGTTGAATGAGTCTTAGATGTGACAAGGATTTCTCATGCCTCATTAGAGTTGTCATTTCTCCTGTCCTTTCTGAATATTCTCTCTTTCTTACTGTAGAAAATAGCTATTATCACAAAAGTATGGTGTAATAGACTGCCCAAAATTTTAGTTGCTGAAAGAAGTCACCATTTATTATCAATCACATGTAGGTGGGTGGACAGGTTACCTCCCTTGCGTCGACGGGGCACGTTCATGAGCACATAGCTGCCTGAGAATCTTCAAGGAGCCCTGCTGACATGGGCCATGGTGTCTCACACGTGTGGGGTTGGCGGGGTGTGGGCTGCTTGGGAATGGCTCTGATTTCTCACCACGCGTCTGTCTCACTTCCCTCTCTAGGCTGGCCTACACGTGTTCTCATGGCAGTGGCAAGAGCACAAAAAAAGAAAACAGTGATATACAAGTGAATTTTCAAACTTTTGCTTATGTTAAATTTGCTAAAAACCTGTTGGCTGATGTAAGTCATGGGGGAGGAATCAGGGGAGGAGTGGATATAGGAAGATATGAAAAATCGAGGCCATTATTAAAATCACTCACCAGACTTATTCATTGAGGTTGTATCCTTTGCAGCCTGTGGAGTACTATGCTTCAGATTTACTTTTTCAGTCCCTGATGCTAATGGTCAAAGTATATAGTTGCTGATTTGAACTGTGATAATGGTACAGGAAAGCAGCACAAGAGATGTTCTGTGTTATTTATTTATCTACAAGCTAGATGTGTAGACCTACTGCAGGTACTTATTAGTAAGAAGAAGCCTATGGCTGTGCTCGTAAAACAAACACACAAAAACAATAAACAAGCTGTTCTTTTTTATAAACATGGAAAGTTGAGACTAGTACTCTATTGTCCACATCCCCAGAAATCAGAACTCCATTCACTTAGGCGTATCTTCTTAGTGGAGAAAAGAGTATAAGAAAGAAAAATGAAAAATAACACTTTTTTTAAATTCATATTTCTATGTTTGTAAATTGTTTTTTCATCTGTGAATCAGTAAGTGAAATAAGGTCACAAAAATTTTGAATGTGCGGAATTACCCACATCTTTTCTTCTACAGCAGTTTTCATTCTCATTCTGATTCTACACATTTGAGTTGGCAAGTGGCTCTTGACCAATAGGTGGGACAGAAACAGTGCCAGTCGGGACCTTCATATCACCCCAGAGCCTTGGTAGAGAGAACGGGATCTTTGAGAAAAGTAGCACCTTATTATCTTGAAAAGATAGTATTTATTAGGAATATCCCAAATGGAACACAATGAGAAAAAATAAAAGTAGCTATAGTAAGATTTGAAACTGAAGACGTAGAATGAATTAGAGATAGCCCATTCAATTATTTCTATAAACAAATTATTCAAGGAGAAACATGGTGCAAATCAACATAATTTGAGGAGCATAGAGCACAGGGTTCAAGGCCACAAACAGGAGAGCCACAGTGTCTCGGCTCAAACGCTGACAGAACTGTTCATAAATGGGTAATCTTGGGCTAGTTACTTAATCTCTCGGTGCCTCAGTTTCCTCGTCTGTAAAATTGTATTAATAGCGCAAATTCATTGGTGTTTCATAGGCTCTTTTACAAACCCAAATAAATATTTTTTATCTTTCTCTTAATTTTTGAGATTGCTCTCATTTTCTGTGTATTACTTCTTTGGTTTCCTCAGTTTGTTCTTCAATAATTCAGACACCTCCCCTCCTCCTGACAAATATTACTCATACTATTTGGTATTTATTGTCTGTGTTTCCATACTTTGTAATAAGCTAATTAACTACTTCTTGGAAACTTCTCATATTTGAAGGATAGTACCTGCAAGTAGATTTTGCTGAGAGGAAAAACAAACCAATAAGATGGCCTTTCTTTTTTTTTCTTCTTATTTAACTGGAGTCAGTGTTTAAAGCAAAGTCTATTACAAAAAGCCCTCAGTGATTATCTGGGCTGTTGGGTACACATTAAGTACATAATGATAATTACATACAGACATATATATGTGCATGTATATGCCATAATATGTACCATAGTGATTACATATAATCATTTAAAGCAGCATTATAATATATGTGACAACATATGAGGTATAAATGGTACCTCAAATCTTTTATTATGCATGGATTATAGTTAGCTAATAACCAAATCTGCATAGTTGGAAAGATTGAGATATTTGAGTAGATTTTTAAAATAGCTGATTCATATAAATGTAGCATAAATAATTTGAAAATCAGAAATGAGCTACTTCTTAAAATGGAAATGAAACATATTCTTTTTTATGCCTCTAATTCTAATTTTTAAATGACATTGTAGGGTGAATTTTCTAAATATCATACTCACTTTTTATTTTTTATTATTTACCATTAAAATACTTAAGTACTTAAATTATTCTATTCACATATAAACTAAATTTAAGCTGGTGTCTTACATTTGGTAATATGTCTCATAATAAAAGGAATAACATATAACATGTTATATTGTAAATTGGATAACACATAATAAAAGCTTTAGAGGAATTTGACAATAAGCAGTTATAATTGAGAAAAAAATGTTAAAACTATCTGGAGGCATTTGGAATACGGTAGGATAAGCACAACATTTCAAATGTGGAAAAGAATATGCGCTTGGTCAGGACTATGATATCTGCTCTGTTATGGCATCGGGCCCATGATGATTGACAGATAGAGATTAAATCACGATAATGTTTCATAAAATGAGACGTATTGTTACCTCCTTATCTCTCACCTGTGATAGATATTAAGATGGACCTGCTCCTGTTCCAGTTGTCAATATTACTCTGAGGATGATGGATTTTTGGTGTGAAGTTCTAAAAAAGTTTCCTTTTCTTAAAAGAAACTATATAGGTTCATGTTTTCATGTTTGCCATTATGATATTCAATGGGTATTTTTCCCGCTGCAACCATGGTGAGAAAAGATCTTGTTTATTAATAATAACCCTTAGATCTGTGTATCTGGCATAATATAGTATATATAGTACATGTACATAGTAGAATACATATTTGCTGAAGTTAATTGAATTAGCAGAGACCTATCTGATAAGACATTTTCACGCTAAGAAGTGCAAGAAAAGTGTGGTAGTTCAAATGAAAAAAAAAATACTAAAGGCTCTAAAATAAGAACAATCTTGGGTCTTTTGAGAAATGACAGTGCGGCTCCAGTGGCTCAGGTGGAGTACAGGTGAAAGGATTGCAGCGGGTGGGCTTGGGGAGGTACGGGGCACAGATGCTGTCGGGCACTGCTGGATATGCTCAGTGCCTGGATTACATTCAGAGCTGTGAAACATTAGTAGATGGTTTTAGGGCAAGAGGGTTGTGTGATATAATTTATATACTTAAAGGTAACTTGGATTGTTCTACTGGGTAGAAAATAAACTGTTCGAAGTGAAAGTGGCAACTTAGGAGGCTGCTTTTGCCCAGTGAGAGATGATGGGCCCCCAGGAGGGATGATGGTGTCTCTGACGGTAGTGGAGATGGAGACGTATTTAGGAACTAGAGGAACTGCTTTCTAATAAATTAGAAGTGGGAAGGGTAGAGACAGACATTTTTAAATAATGGGGCCAGCATCCATAGACTCAAATAGTCTAGAAATTAATTCATTGAACTAAATTAGTATTTAAAGGCCCTCTTTAAGACACCAGGGTTGCAGTAATAATAAACAAAAGCAACATAAATTCTGTCTTAACAAGACTGCATTAATGTGGGACAATAGACACAAAAATGAGTAAGTAAAATGTACAGTCTGTCCAGTGTTTTTAGTAGCTTAGAAAAGAATAATATAGAAAACTGAATAGGTGGTGCCAACTTGGGTAGCGGTGTGTGATGTCTGCCATTTTAGGGACATGATCAATGAAGGCCTTAGAAACCAGTATCTGAAAGATATGAGAACCTGAACTACAAAGATATTGCGGAGAAAAGTGCTTCAGGGAAAGGCACGAGTAAGTACAAATGCCCTCAGATGGGAGCTTGTCTGCTATATTCCAAGAGTGAGGAGCCCACAGGGCTGCGGGCAGTTGAAACGGGTAAGAGCGGTCTGAGGTGAGGCTAGGGAGGTGCCTGGAGGCCGAGTGCGGAGGGCCTTGCAGTGGTTATCAGGAGCCCGGTGAAAGGAATTATTTCAAGGTATCAAAAGGAATTCCAGGCGTGGTTGACAATTTCCTCTTCTCCATGCCTGCCATTGAGTAGATCACTAAATCCTACAGGTGACAATCCCAGGAATGTCTTTTGATTCTCACATGTTTCGCCGTCACTGTGCTAGATCAGTTCTCCCCATGTCTTGCTTGTATAATTACAGTAGCCACCATACTGGGCACCCTGATGTTCTCCATCCTCCACATTGCCACTAGAGAAGTCTTTCTCATCTCCTTTAAAAACACAACTGTGAATACATAAATATCAAACACATTTTCACTGCAACACGATAACGCCCAAGTGCCATCATGGCACTCAGGACACTGGACTATCATCTCGACTTAATTTTTCAGCCTCATCTCTAGGTAGTACTCTCTCCTGCAGCCTCTCTACTCCTGCAACAATCCGTGCATACCTGATTTGATTAGATAACAGTGTCTCCACAAGAGCAAGCCTCAGTGTCTTTGCTCTCAACACATTATGCTATAACTCAATAGTTTTCAAGGCATCCGGCTCTGTGTCTGTGCATTGTTTCCATCTGTGCTACAAGGATGGTCCTCACATTGGCCTTATGGTGCACATTCAACCTGTTATGCCTTTCCTGGATATTTCTGGAGGGCAGATGTGGTGAGATCACTTGGGTGCTCCCAGCAGAAATACCGAGGTACTTGATGATAAGGAGCAATGACTGGATGGTAATGGCCGACAGCAAACTCCTGGGTATGGAGCATGGTTAAGAATGTAAGGCCCAGAGTCAGGGAACTGATACTGAGAAAGTGATCTCAATGCCTGTGTGTGAACTAGAGGAACCAACAATGCCCAACTAACTGGATTATTGCAAAGATCATCAGAGTGCCTGACATTATCATGTTCCCAATAAACGGTAGCAATAGTGAATATTATAAAGTGGATTCATCATTTCACAAGTGAGAAATTGATTCACCTTATTAAGACAGATTCAGGCATGGGAAAAATACATGAGGTCAAATAAAAGGTAACCAGGTCCAGGGAAAGATAAATAATGTTTCTGTTCTAAGGTGAACTCCCGGAAGAGGTGGAGTCACAACATTTACGGTGGGTGCAACCATGACTTTGTGGATTCTTTGGGCAGTGACAGGGCTCCTGGGGACACCACTGAGAGGTGGCCGTGACACACTGACACAGTGACCACATACGTCCATGCAAGTACCACTTGTGAAAGATCCTGGAGAGTACTCACTGCTTAGAACCAGAGTAGAACAGAGGATAATTTGCAATATATTTGGTGAGTTTGAACTCATAAAATGGTATTTTGCACTATTTTATAATTCAATTCTACAGTCAATTTCATGCAGACAAGATAATTACTTGCTATTATATATATTTCTGTAGCCTATTGCAAGGCATGACATATAATAGGTTTCAATAAGTTTTTGCTGAGTGAATTAATGCTGAATCTTTACTTCCCCTTGGCAATCAATATTTTAATTACATTGGTGGCAGCTATGGTTAATTCATGAAGCACTAATGGGGAACAAGCACATTCCACAAGAAGAAAATATAGAAAGGAATGCAACTAACAGCATTATGGATACCATTAGGTAAATATATTAGTCCCTCTTCTCCCCTCACCTGATACTACAACCTGGATCCCTTATGGAATAAAACAAGAGGCTTTGCACCTTCTCTTATTTTCATTTCTGTTTATTTTGTAATGGTTCTTGCCATCTTTGAAGCTCAACAGGTGGACACCACATTGACCCCTTTTTTGCCCCCTTTCTACTTCAATCCGTCTATATTTGTTGAGTATCTATGACATACCTGGCACACTGCTAGGTGTCGAAGCAATGATTAAAAAAGAAGTTTGTGTTTTCAATGTGCTCAAGTCTGTGGTGTGGAGAGAAAAGTAAACAGAAGGTGGCCAGGTCCCGTTTTTTGAGAAACGTATAGAGAACCCTGATGATGCAGAAAGTGATACCTGGGTGGGATCTTGAAGGAGGAGCCAGGCCAGATCATCTCCATAATTGATCTTTCAGAAAGCTTTGGTGTCAATAAACTTTTTTCCTGGCAATTTGGTCAGATAGTATTTTTAAGGTAAGTTGTATTTATCTTCACATATATTTTACACCTCGTGGCGTGCTCTCCTCTGAGCTGCATGAAGAATGTAAAGGTAGCATCACTGCTCCTTGCAGTTTGACAGGGAGTCCCGTTCTATGCTTTGGATTCATTTTAATTGTTAATGGTGGCCTCTTCCACTCTCAAGAGTGTGTTGACTTAAGCAATAAATTACATGGTCGCCCTGCTAAAGACTAACCAAGGCAGCCTTAGTGTTTCCTTCAGCTTGACGAAGCTTAGCTGTAAGGCCCTTCCCACTCCCCTCTTACCTAGCCCTGCCCTTGCAGAGTGCAGATGATGTAACTCCAGAATTCCCGCTCTTCTTTTTTCTTAGAACACTTGCTTTAGAAAACTTGTATCTGTAAATACTTCCTTTGTCCCTTTGAGATATAAACCTTTTAAAATACTTCTTGCCAGTTTTACAACTAATGAATGCCTTTTGTAAGGACCTGGGAGACATACCTTTTAATGCAACCATCAAGGAAGATGCCAGGCTTTGAGGGAGGGTAGGGGCCTACCTGCAGCAGTGTCTCACTCCAAGCGCTAAAACTGTGTTTTATCATGAAGACAGAGAACAGTTTATTTTTCCTTTGGGTAATTAGCCAATGAAAATTAATGATCTAAGATCTCTTCACCCCAGCTCAGCCTTTAAAACTTTGCAGCCCCTTGTTCGAATAGAATTAAGTTCTGGACTTTCTCCCTTATTGCAATAGCCTGGAATAAAGCCTTCTTTTCTTGTTCAGTTTAGCCCAATGCAATTTCTGTTCCACCAAGGCTATGTCTAATGAATGGGGAGACAAAGATCAGAGAGAGTTGCCTGGCATCTTCTCTGAGCAATAGGTATGTATCTGACTGTCCACTGAACATCTCCACTTGGGTACCTAAGAGACTCCTCCAGAGTAGCACACCCAGTACCTACCTCTTAACATTCGCCAGTTGACTCCCTGACCACCACCACTCCATTCACACATACAACTCCTTCTGGCGAGTTCCTCATTTTAGTAAATGACAACTTTATTGTTCTGATTGCTCAGGCAACAGTCCTAGAAGTCGTTCTTAACTCCCTTTTCATTTTCTCCTATATCTGATCCATTGGCAAACCCACCAGGTTTAAATACGAAATATATTCAAGGTTCATTTATTGCCACTTAAATACTTAACACCCTTTCAAGCCACCATTTTCTCTTATTTGGGTTATGTAAAATACATCCCTAAATGTATTCCTTGCTTCTAATCCCCCTCCTTCTTCATCCTTCCCTAAAAGACAATTCATAACCAACAACAGAGCTATCCTGTTCAAAGAGTCTTCCCTTCAAAACTTGTTTTGGCATCAACATTAATCAGAATAACAGTCAGAAACCTTCTAAAGCCTTTGTGTTGGATTGTAATGAGAAAACTTGAGGAGTAGACCAAATCAAGGATCTGGCTAAAGACCTTCATTAAGATCTCAGAAAGACTTAAAGAGGTGCTTAGTTTTCCCTAAGGGAGCTGGTATCCAGTATTGCTTTCAGAGGCTTGGAAGATAATTTTTTTGCCACACTGTATTTTATGAGCTAAGGTCTCCATTCTCATTCTGTTCTCTCACTCTTGCAGTTGACATTTCATTTCTGCACAGTGATTGCTTTTCCTCTGAAGAAAGGCAGAGTTTGGTGTTACAGTCAAGGTCATGCCAGTTTTTGTGTGTGAGAGGGAACTCTTCAGCACAGTCCACACTATTGTCTACACAAAGAACTTGTTCATATTTATAGTGTCAACCAACCTACCTTTTATGCCTCCACTGTGACTTGCCTGACTAAAATTCAATGTTACATCAAAGAAGATCCTAGTTTAAATCATCCTCCCAAACTCTCTTTCCCTGCCCACCTCAACAGTATCATTTATCTTTAGAACAAAGGCTTTCAAGCTGGAAAGTTCTAGAGCCGGAGCTCTCTACTGATCATTACAGATAAAGGGTGGCAAGAAGTTTCTAATGTTTTGCATGTGACTTTACCTTGCAAGAAAGGCCAAACAGCTATTATAGGGAAGACAGCTGGCAAAGATGGTTCCTTTTCTTTCGTACATCATGTACTTTTCAAACACACTTCAGTAATGGCCCAGAGGAAATGACACTTGTGAATTTTAAGTAGCTGGCTCAAGGGTTAAATGTATTTTTTAACAACCACAGCTGAACTAAAACAACTTGTAAAGTTTAGTTAGCAACAGCTTTTGGAACAGTATATTAACAGTTATTTGTTCACAAATGTAAATGTGCCTGTCATATATATACATACATACATATATTTTAATGAAAGAGAAGAGTTAAAATATTCTGAATGAAATTATTGTAAAAGGCCAATATTTTCAAAGCAGGTTGTTGTAGTTTGGTGCTGAGCTGTGCCGACCCCTGCTTCTCACAAATATTAGTAGAAGTATGGTGAAGGGGTAGGACGCCAATTGAACAGTATCTTTGCAAGCGTGGGCGAGTTGCTTCCTGGAAGAGAATTGATTATATAGCAGTACAGAGCCCTGAGCAAGACAAGCATGGTTATTATAAAACTATCTTGAAGCAGTAGTTGTATGAAGGGAGGGGCAGTGATGAGAACAGTATTCTGTCAAGCACTTAGATTTACCTTTCAAGCATATGGGCGTATGGTGGTGGTCATGGGAAAAGAAAGGGTGCTTGGTAAAACTTTCAGGTGCATGGCCCAAGTAACAGGAATCACTAGGTTAAGGTATTCTTAATCCTGGACATTGACAGGTTGGGCATCTTCAACTTTTTTATGTTTTCTGGTGTGAGCCCACTCCTTTCTGGCCGGAGCATTTACTTTTTATGCAACCATATTATCAGCCAGGTTTGGTGGGGTGTGTATATAAGCAAGATTGCATTCCTCTTAAAATCTATGTATATGCTTTCTGCCTCCTCTTTATGAATCACCCCATTTAACTGAATCTAAAATGATCAAAGTTGATAACAAATGGCTTTCTTTCATTTTTGACTACTCCATGACTTTTTTTTGCATCTGCACCTTTATAAAAATATTTTCCTTGCCACATACTATGGTATGTGTGAAGAACAGGCCATAGATGTGAACGATTATCTCTAATAGTCACACATACTATGTCTTTTTTTCTGTATTTCAATATATCTCTTGCTCTTATTTCTTTTGATTCTTGCAACATCTTGCATATTCCCAAATAGTCAACTCTGTTGGTGCCACAGATCAGTTTATGATATCTGTCTTGAATGCTGTCACAGTAACAGTCTTTTTAGATCAAGATTTCTAGGATAAAATTCTACACTTTCTATGATGTGCAAGATTTCTATTTTTTCAAGCAGTGAAGAATGAAAGAGTTATGCGGTTGTCTGTTTCAGCCAATAGCACTATACCTCTGCCCCGCTGAGCCAGTTCAACCTCACTAACCAGTTAGCCCATGCCAAAGGGATGGACTGGTTCCCACCCCCCCCCCCCGACAGCTGCATGCAAAAAGGGAACGATCCTGCCGATAAGCAAGGGGTGTGGGGAGGCAGAGTGTGACACCACCTAAAGAGAGCCTTTACTAGACTTGTTAAACAAAATTTAGTTGGACAGTCACATAATTATGACCTCCTACCTCCTGAGATGACCAAACTGATAGCTGTGAAGGATTCTATACATGGGAAGTTTTCTTTAGGGTGAGTTCAGTGAGATGCTCTCTGCTGTTCTCAGCCTCTCTAAACTGTCATGTCTCTGGAGTGAATGGTTTTGTTCATGACAAAGTGGGGACGTGGGGTAGAGAACACATATCAGAATAGAAGTCTTTAACAATATGACAAATATACTTTCACCAAGGAAAAAAAAATCCCCTAGAGTTAATTCACAAAGAGTAATTAATCATTCACTGTTTTCTTAACAGTTCATGCTTTGCTTTATTTTTATTTTTATTTCAACACAACTTATAACAGAAAGGGCTTTGAACTCCAGTCTGAAAATTCATGATTTCATGCCAGAATGTGTAGTGAATATTAAACAATAAAGAAAAGATGTATTGGAACATCTCTGTCAAAACTACATCCAAAATAAAAGTCTGTCTCCTTACTATGTATGTGCAGGCACCTAACTACCATTCACTTTTGAATATTTCTCATGAAAATCAAAAAGACATGATACCCAACTTTTGTATACAGCAACTGCTTAGAGATAATGGAGTGTTACCAACGGTGTTTGAAACAGGAAAGGTAGACAGAAGCAAGATCATAAAGAGCTTTCTGCACTTGGGTAAGGATCTTGAACATGATTCTGAAGTGATTTAAATACCCTGAAAAAAACTAAAGCAAAGGAACAACATACTCCAACAGTATGTTAGAATATGCTAAAGTACCAATGGTAAAAATATAATGATTTCTCTACAGACTTATCAACTCTGCGATAACTCAGGCTTGTACTGTAAGAATACCTGGTGAGAAATACTTTAGATTGAGTAGCTGCAAGGCGAACAGAAAAGTCAGTAATTTTAATATATTCTTAGGTTTTTAATGTGACATATTTGTTTTGGTGTTAATTTTTTCTTAGTTATAGAAAGTTTGAGGCATTAATTTCTTTCCCATACCTACTTCTTAGCAGTGGTCTGAAAAATGTGAAAACAGATATACGTGTTGTTTGCTAAAATCGTCTTAGTAGAGGTTGGAGATGCCAATGCTAAGAAAAAGGCAAAGAAAAAGGAGGGAGTGTCATTACCATGAGGAAAGCGGAGACCAAATACTCTTTGCTAGAAGCGGAGGATTTATGACAGAAAGGAGATGTTAGTTTTAGATGGGAAGGAAAGGACAGGAGTGAACGGATGAGGCCACACTGATTCAAAATGGAAAGATGCCTGGAGCAGCATCACGTTATAAAGAGAACTTTTAAAGGGAACACTTACAGGGCTCCACCAGGGACGTGGCCAGAAACTGTGTGCAAGGGCCATGGCAGTGTCACACTCACACGTGTAACACATGTCACATACTCACACATGTCACATGCCTTCTGACAGCCTTCAGTCTCCATCAAATTTAATCCTCCTCTAAATCCCAAATTATAAGTACAATTATTGTATTCACTTTAAAGTCAGGAGCCTGAATGTCAATGATGTGAGGTCACTTTTATAAGACTGAACAATAGACCCCTTTGGAAATCATCGAGTTACCAAATGACTCTGCAAAGCACTACTCTTAAGGATATAGTCAAAAGAAATGAAATATGTTCATACAAAACTTGTAGCAAGTGTTCATAGCAGATTTTTTATAAAAAGACAAACTGGAAACAGTCTAAATGACCATCAACTGGTGAATGAAAAAAGCAAAAGGTGGTATATTCATACAATGAAATATTATTCAGTAATAAAAAGGAATGAAGAATGATGCATGCTACAATATAGTAAACCTTTAAAAAAGCTTTCACGAAAGTCCACATATTGCATGATTCCTTTTATACGAAATGTCATGAAAAGACAAATTCATAAAGGCTGGGGAGATTAGCGGTTGTAGCGGCAGAGACCGAGACGTGGGGGGAGGAGAGGGAAAGGGTAATGACTGCTAATGGGTTATTTCCTGGAGTGCTGTAAATGTTTAAAATTAGATTGTGGTGATGGTTGCACAACCCTGTGAATATACTAAAAAACACTGAACCGTGTAGCTTCAGTGGGTGAGTTTTATGGTATGTGAAATTTATCTCAATAGAGTTTAAATGGTAGAGCCAGGATTTGTATTTAGTCTCTTGTACCTGAACTTGTAACTAATACACTAATCAATCTTCTTCTGTGTATATATGGGGCTTGTCACCACCACTTGGCTTCCGTGAACTACAGAAGACATCGTTTCCATAAGTCTCCCTACCTCTTAATGTTACCCAAATTGTGAAGTCTACGTGGTGGAAGCTATCGGATCAACTCTCCTCTGCTTCAAATGACAAAACCCATGGCCTCCTTCTCTTCTTTTGTAGAGACAATGTCCTTTCTCTTTTCTAAAGGAAACTTCTTCACTTGATCTTCTTTAAAAAAAATTATTGATTTTAGAAAGAGAGAGCCATCAATTCCACTTATTTATGCATTTAGTTGGTGATTCTTGTCTGTGTCCTGACCAGGGATCGAACCCACAACCTTTGGCATATCAGGATGACATTCTGAACAACTCAGCTACCCAACCGGGGCCATTCACTTAAGCTTCTTGATTCTATTCTCTTCATTTCTTCTGACTTTTCTCCACCTTTGACTCTTCTCTGGAAATTCTATTTCTCTCAATTGCTGATTCACTAGCTACAAACACTCAGATGCTTCCTTTCTTTAGAAGAAATACACCACAATTCAAGAAACATTTCTGTGCCCTTCCTCCTCAACCTATCACCTTGCATCTTGCTTTATAGCTGCTAAACATTTTGTAAGGATATCACTTGATGGCTCTGTTTTTCCAAATTCCACTTAGGCAAATTCCACACATACCATCCCAGAATGGCTTTCATCCTTTCTACTTACTTGTTTTTGTTTGTTTAATTTGCCTTCCAATTACCTTCTAATGGCCAAATCCCAAAGACTTCTAAAGCAGTCTTAGCATGAAACAGATTTCGGCTTCAGCAGTTAACATCCTCAGTCTGCCACTCTCAGGGTCTAAATGTTCCTACTTTAATTAGTACACTAATAGGTATTGAAAACATTGCCGTTGTAGCAGAAAGACTCGGCAACCTTAAAAGAGTGCTAGACATATACTTAATATAACGTATGTTGACCATTCCAAGTGAACACTTCTGGATTTCAGGAAATGAAGAAACAAACTTCAGCTAACCTGATCTTTCACTGATATTGATTGTGTCTCGAATAGAAAATGTGTAAGGCGAACACAGATTTAAAAAACTGTTGCTTTGAGGAAAAATAAACCTCTTTGTATGGGTTTTATTTATGTCAGCCTTTAGTATGGAATATAGGAAAGGATCTTTAAAGTGCTCAAGTGCAATGTAAATTAAATTCACATAGCTATAATTAGTATTTTCTACTCCTTCTTACCATCAAGTTCTGTTTGTGTATCTCACTTTCACTTAAGCAAAGCACACTTAGAGTCCCTTATAGATTGGTATATGTATATATTTAAATACACTTAGATGAAGAGAAAATTTCAGAGTTCTCAGGATATTTTTCTAACAGTGTAAAGGCAAAGCTTTGTCAAAGTCTCACAAAAAAACATTTCACGGGAGTCATTAGCAAGTGGTAATAATCGCTTCAAAAACCCAGTGACTCAAAAGAGGCTTTTGATGCTATCCTTCCCAAGTACATGTCCAAAGTAAATATCAGACCCAGTCAGTGTCTTCATCCACACTCTTTATTGGGTGAGAATGTTTGGCTGAAGGTCAGAGGGTGAAGAAAGGGGCTAAGAAGCCATCACAGTAATTTTAAGCTCATTTCGCTCTACTGTTGGCATCAACTGGCTACTGGAGCCATGATTTTCCAAACAGTGAAGAACTCGATTTCAAGGCAATATCTTACATGCATTTTAAGCTAAGAGCCAGTGGCAGAAAGATTTTTGGCCCCTATAATCTTAATATCCTATTGTTACTCCTGTGAATACACAGCAAAAGGGACTTTACAGGTGTAATTAAGATTTACAGGAGTAATAAGGCATTATTTGACCTAAAAATTGTAAGATTATCTGGGTTATTCATGCGGGGCTAATCTAATTGCATGACCCTTTAGAAAGTCTATCTCTGGCTGGTAGAAGAGGGCATCTGAATTTGAAGGACATGAATTCAACATGGCCATTGTTTGCTTGAAAATGGATTAGAATGATGAGGAACTGAATTCTTCCAAGAACCCATGTGCATATGGAAGCAGAGTCTTCCCCAGAGATTGTAGATAAGAGGCTAGCCCAGGCAGCATGTTGATTTAGGCCTTCCAGGGCCCTCCCTGCACAGGGACGCAACTGAAGCGCACCGTGCTCAGACTTCTAACCAGGGAACTGTGAGATAATAAATGGGTGGTGTTATAAATCACCAAGTCGGTGATAATTTGTTAGAATACCAATAGAAAAGTAATAGGGAGCCTTACCGATAATCTTATAATGACGTGACAAGCCTTGCTAGTTTGGGTATTGGGTGCATTTGACACTAGAAATAACAGAATGTAAGACTTTCACCTTATAATATGCTCATGAAAACATACATATGTTAGTTTACAGAAAAACTTGAAAAACACAATCATTGGGATACCTATTTTCTGTGTTTTATATTCTTGGGTGTGACAAAAATAAGATGTCTTTGTTGAATATATACATATATATTCATATATATATAATGATGTTTAAGTTATGTACAAAAGACAAAGCCTAACTAATTTTGATTGGAGTATATTTTAATTCAATGTCTCTACATATAGCTTTTATGGTCCTCCCGAGGGTGAATGAATTAAACTTGGTCTTCAGTGTTTTGGTTCTGTACATGTAGTCAGTGTAAAGCAGCTTATGTGAAAATAACTCTATTCACAAGTGATGGGGAGAGAATTTGAATACTTTCAATTGTTTCTTAATGTCATAAGCCCAACTCTGATTTTATAACTGAGAAACATTGTCACGACTTTAAAGATTCTGTGCTGCAGTGGAATCTGAATGGTGATTTTGGTAATGGTTTAAAAAGCTGCCTCGACACATTTTAGCTCTAGTGTGATTCTGCTCTGTTAGAAACACTTCAAGAGGGAAAAGAAGATATCAACTACAGCTCCTACATTTTGAAACCCCCACATTGTGAAACCCCAGTTCCCGACCAGACAGGGAAATGTAGATAGTTCTGAAACCATCACATGAACCATTCCTCACTAAAAATGAACAATTTCAAGAACCAGGGCATTGACTTGAAGCATATAATCAATTATTAGAAAAAAATTATCCCATTTTCCTCATCCCTAATGTCATCAATATACTTCTTTAAGTTTTTATCCATTCATTCATTCTTTCATGGAGTAAACATTCATCTAGTACTTATGATGCACCAGGGTCACTGTTAGATCAAGGGGGTAATGATTTTCAAATGGTATGGCCCCTATTCTCAAAAAGTTCACTCAGCAGAAGGAAAGGTTTATGCAAATATTAATATGGTCTGTGTACAATACAAGTAAGAACTAGTTATAAATGTGTACCAACGGAAAATTACTTAATACCATGTTGGGTCAAGGGAGGTTTCACAAGTGGGGAAATATTTGAGGATTTTGAAAGATAAGAAATAGACAAGATGTGTACAAATTTATGCCTGGATTAGGCAGTATTTGGAGATCAGTTGAGTGTGTTAGCTCCAATCAGACAATGAAAAACCTTCCATGTTTTACATGCAATGGATTTTGAATTATATATGCAGTGAAAATTCACTAAAAGGTATAAAATCAGGGGGATATAGTGATGAGGTGTGTGTTATGATGTATAACTCTGGCCGCATTGAGAAGAATGCGTTTAAGATGGGAGAACAGTTGAATTCCATGTTGTAGAATTACATTTACATGAAATTTCCAGACAAAGCAAATCCATAAAGACACAAAGATGATCAGAAGTTGCCAGGGACTTAGAATGGGAGTGAGGATGAACTCCATTTATGCACACAGGGCCTTTTTGAAGTGATATAAATATTCTAAAACTGAATTGTGGTGATGGTTGCATAATTCTATACATTTACTAAAGACAGTTGCTGTTTGCAACTTTTTGTTGTTGACACTATTACAGATGTCTCCCCTTTCACCCCCTTGGCCCACCTCCATGCAGCCCTGCCCCGCTTCCCTCTGGCCTTCACCACACTGTCGTCTGTGTCTCTGAGTTATGCATAGATGGTCTTTGGCTAATTCCTTCACCTTCTTTCATCTAGTAGCCCATCCCCCCTCCCCTCTGACAGCTGTCATCAGTCTGTTCCATGTATCCATGCCCCTGTTTCTATTTTGCTTGTCCATTTATTTTCTTCATGAGATTCCACATATAAGTGAGATCATATGGTATTTGTTTTTTCTCTGACTGGGTTGTTTTACTTAGTATAATAATCTTGAGGTCCATCCATGCTCCATACTCTCTTTAACTTGGAATCTGATGTGGGGCACTGAAGCAATGCTGTTACCTTGGATAAGGAAGATTTGCAGACACCTGAATGCACAGTCCTAGGGCAGCACTCCAGACAACTGAGATAAAAAGTCTTCCCTTGAATAAGGACCTGAGCGAAGCATCACAGTGCCACCACAGAGTGCCTTACACTTCCTTAGACAGCACTGAGAAGACAGAATTTACTGAAACAGATATCTGTGGCTGAGTTTTGAGGGGTAGACAGAGATATACTTGGACAACTGATGATGCAGGTCTTGAAATCATACTGTAAAAACTGAGAGTTATGTTATTATGAAGGAAAGTGGCATAATGAAATTGAAACATTGAAGAAGCTATTGAAAAGTAAAATTCAAATGATTGGAGGGGAAAGGACATTGAAAATCAGATTTTGTAGGTACATGTGCAGAAATTTTTAAAAATGAAGATGTAAATGATATGGAGATTGATAAAGAAGAAATCATTAAGAATGCACTGGATGTCCCCAAAGCAGAGCACACATTTGCAATGCTTTAGGGACTGTTGGCCCACAGACTGAAATGAAGCTAAAATATAAAATAAGTGCACAAGAAGTTGACTTGGGCATGAGGCTAGTTACTATCCATACTGAGCATTTATGGAGACAAATACCAAATGCAGTTTTTAAAAAGATGAAGAGATTTAAGGAAACAGAATTTCTTTTTCTGTTTCTTGAAATGGGTTAAGATACATTTAGTAGAATGGGATGGTTCAGGATATAAGTCACCAAATGCTGAGCCTTTACCAGACCTTTTTCTTTTTTTATGAGACCTATGATTTCAATTAGTAAGAGATGGGCTCCTAAAGAGCTAACTATGACTAATTTCAAAATTGTGAATTTAAAATTTCAAAGATGGGTGAATCTCTTATGGATTGGAACAAGGAATCATCAAACTCCAAATCCTGCAGAAACTACAGAAATTATCAAAATTATTTATTTGCTTTAAGAAGAAAATACAGAGATGAATGAAGGTTGAGTTATTTGCCCTAAATCCTATAGCCAAAAAAAGTAGAGTTATAAAATAAAAATGGTACATATGTATTCAAGAAGGGAGTTCGATGAGTTATTATTGAGTGTGAGCTGATAATGAGGCTATAAAATAAAAATACCCATTTAGAAACGGTAGTCAGGGTGGAATTGAAGCCTTCCGCAAGGGTGAGTAAAACAAGAAAGACAATGCAGACATTAAGTAAAAACCCAAGAACTTGGCCTTGGGGGAAGCCCTAGTACAGAAGGAGAAGAAAAGATAGAAAGAAATTATTTGGATGAAGAAAATAGAAACACATATAGTAAATAGAAAAATGGAATGGCTCAAAGGCAAGGTAGAGTGAATTTCAAGAGAGAACAATTTCAAGAGAGAACGAAGGGCAATTATTTACAGAGCCATTTGCC
>PVJI01009403.1:0-65670 GCA_004026765.1 Micronycteris hirsuta | reverse complement strand
GACTGTTCTTAATTTCAGTGTCTCTGGTTATGTTTTGCTTGCTTTCTGCTTTTGTTGGTTATGATCTGGTTAAAGGTGAGATCATATGGTATTTGTCCCTCACTGCCTGGCTTACTTCACTTAGCATAATGCTCTCCAGTTCCATCCATGCTGTTGCAAAGGGTATAAGCTCCTTCTTCCTCTCTGCTGCGTAGAATTCTGGAAGTGAACTAATTAAATGCAACTTAAAACAGTGCACAGGTAGCTGCTTCAAAAATAAAACAGGGCAGCCACCCCGAATAGTTACAGGAATGAAAGAACTACAGACAAATAAAAGAGAATTTAATGGAAATGATAACTGTTTACTTTGAAATCAAATCCAGGAAGAGAAGGAGACAAGAAATATACAAACTATATTCAGAATTTAATTCTGAAATCAGTGCAAACAAAGAGGCTCATTTTGCTTCAAGGTTGTAAAAGAAAATGCAAATTGTGGGGAAATTCACTCACTAGTAGTCCTGGCACAGTACAGAAACTGAAATCTACAGGACTCATTTTCAGGTCTTTCCTTCCTTCCTTCCTTCCTTCCTTCCTCCCTTCCTTCCTTCCTTCTTTCCTTCCCTTCCATGTTCCTCCCTCTCTCCCTCACATCCTTCCTTCTTTCTTTTTTACCCTCACCCAAGGGCATGCTTATTGATCTTAGAGAGAGGGGAAGGGAGGGAGAGAGAAAGGGAGAGAAACATCAGTGTGAGAGAGAAACATCGATTGCTTGCCTCTCTAATGGACCCTGACCCAAGGACTGAACCTGCAGCCTAGGCATGTTCCCTGACCAGGAATCGAACCAGCAACTTTCAGGTTTACAGGATGACACTCCAGCCAGCTGAGCCACACTGGCCAGGGCAGATGTTGGTTTCTGCTCAGTAGAGTGAAGCACTGCATTTCATAAAAATATAATCTTTAAGATGTTCAGTTATATCACAGGGTAGAAAGAATGGGCCTTATAAATCACGAATTTGATGGACATCAAAGTGTGTAACCCTTTATTTAAATTTTTATTGCTGATTCTTTATATGAGTAATTTTTTTATGTTATTGTAGCTAGGAATGTTCAAATAACTTATATCAACCTGTCAATATTTGCCTTGATGATGTATCAGAATTTAAGGGGTAAAACGTTCTTTAAGATCTTTTGAGAGAAGAACCTCATCTCTATATTTACATCCTTAGTGCCTCCTACAGGGTTTTGCATTCAGTGGACTGATATAGACCAACCAGTTGGCTTTATAGTTGAGAAAGCCAGAACTCAAAGAAAAGCAAATCCTGTAACGTGAACAGCAGCCCCTGGACAAACCTCCTTGTCCTCTCTCACTCCATCCACTATGACAAGCACCTGAATTGCTCAAACAGTATCCGAATGGTTACTCGACATTTTATTAATGACTAAATTCCAAGTGTTTCACCACTTATAAAGAAAACCGTAAAGGAGAAAGCATGGACAATAGAAATAAAGCATGTCTGTCGTATCTGAGATTTTTCTCTTTCCTTCTTTGCTGCAATTAAGCTTCAAGCCTCCCTTAGTGAGCTGGCACTTTCGATGTGGGTCCCCGGATCCTGAATTGTCCTTGACAAATTTATAAAAGCACTCGCATTCCTCCTTCCTCTTTATTAACCTGCACGTCACACCTGAGTTACTTTGAATCCCTCACCAGCGTGGATAGTCCTTACCGCCTCGCTCTGAGGCAGTGCGGAGGCCAGGCGGGGTCAGGAGCGGTGTGTCAGGCTCGGAAGCCTGGTGCTACCCCTCACAGGCCATGTGACCTCACACAACGTTTTTAACCTCTGTGATCCTTGGTGTTCCTCCTTATTACAGGGGTTCTTCCCACATCACTGTAAGAATTAAACGCAACACTAGGCACATGGCTTAGCAAATGCTCACTATTATATTATGATTATTTTATCTTGAGAGGAGGGCTCCTTTTCTTCTCCAACAACATTAATGTTGCAGGTTTGATGTCAGCATCCATGGAGTTGTGAGCCCTCACTAAAAGAGGACAATATTTCGTTCCCCCTTTGTTGTGCAGAGAAGCTCCCTGAGTTGCAGCGACATGACGGGGCTAGTGATGTGGCTGGGCCCAAGTGGCATGGATGTGGCCGTTGCCCGGTTCTTTCAGGCGGTGGTCCTTCTACTCCATCATGCTCCCTCCTTCTTTACAATCAGCCGAAGTATCATTAAGAAATGGAGTCAGTTCAAACATTTCAGGTTTCAATGAACTAAACAAGTATAAGCGTTTTGCCAGTATATTGCAGTTAAAGCGATTCTCCTATTTCTCCCTCCTTTACCCTAAAAGTTAATAAAGCAAATCACCCAGAGACCATTTGTTCCTATAGTACAAGGGCTTGCAACCTACATGGCATGAATCACAACAAAAATAAATAAATAAGTGAAAAGTCAGAATTCCCTCGTGGGTCTGAACAGAGTGATTAGTGAACGATTCAGCAAGGGGGGGAGCCTGCTTCTCCCACCCATGTGAGTCCTGGTATTATTAAAAAATATATATTTTTTATTATCCTGTTGTTCAGTGCCATGTGAACCAGTAAAATAAAAAAGAGCACTATGTCCAGTATCATGAGTCACCAGACCCAAAGAAAAAGAAAGCTGGATTATTAAAGGAAAACAAAAAATGCAATTTAGGAGGTGATGACTTCATTTTTCTCCTCTCTGATTGGCCCTGTGGAATGCTTTTGCAGCATTTCCAAAGCTGGAACAGTTTTAACAGCTTTAGGACATAACGATTCATTTTGTTTTTACAGCACTACTTTGTAGTGGGTGGGACTACTATCTCCTTTACTGGCTGTGGGGGCTCAGACCCCAGAGGTGAAACAGCTTGCCCAAGGCCTTAGAGCTTTTGCATGGCTGGAGCAGGTCCTGTTCAGGCTAAGGCAGAACTAACAACACTGGGTTGCTTGAACTTGTCGTTCAAGCCGAGGAGACCTACTTGACTCTCGGGCAGATGAGCTAGAGCAGGTCTGTGAGCTGCTAAGGAGGAGGAGGTGGGGGAATCACCGCTCCAGGGCATCAAAAGTGTATTCTCTGGCCCTGCTCCTTGGACAGGGTGCGTTAAACAAACAAGTGCTGCTGGGAACTTCGGGCTGAAGCTCTCCTGCTGCAAGCTGTTGGCCTCCCCCTTTCTTCTTCTGGGCGATCTCTTAGGTTCAGACTCTTCTGAAAAGGAACACCATTGATGACGACAGTACGGTGGGATATTCTGTTCTTAGAAATTGTCTAGGATTGAGGAAGGGATATTTGACATCAGCCATGACATTAAAGATAACCTCATTGATTTGGCTTTCAGAAAGCTATAAATGCTCTCTTGGTAGATTCTTTCTATGCTGAAGAACATATTAGCTGATTTGGAAGGGAAGTTTTTTGGGCAATAGTTACTTCCTTTTAATTATAAATCTACCCTGGAGCCCAGATCTTTCTCTAAGCCAGGGAATGGATAGTCTCCTGCACAATGGACAGTTCTGTGGGCATTTAGTTATGTATGCCATGCACAATTTGGAAAATATAAAACAAAAACAAAAAGAGAGAGAATAAAAGTTGTCTACAATTTACCAAGACAGACACAACCACGGGCATCCTTCTTGTTGGCCACGGGATATTTCGTGTCCTCGATGCAGTGTAAATTTTGGTGACCCTTCCTTTACAATTGGCTTTATAGGTTCCTACCAGATTCTGCATTGCTAGAAAATAAATCTAGTTCCTATCTCTGATTTGTCCACATTTCTGATTATCAACTGAGGATAGATTTCTTTACATTTATTTTTTCTTTAAAGTTAGTTATTCATTTAAAAACTAAGTAAAATTAACATGCATTTTTGTTAGGAAGTATGAATAGTTAAAAACTTTAGTATAGAGCAACACTCTTGATATAGACATATAAATGAAGGCAGGAGAACACAGCTCTGATTCCACAATTTAATATACTTCCTACATTTGAAAAGCAGACATTCGAGCAACCACTGTATTTTAAATATAAACTTTTAGTATTAAAAAAAGTTTTCCCATGTAATTGTAAGGGGCTTTAAATGCACCAAACAGAAATGCAGCTTCTAGTACCGCCTGCATCAGAATCGAAGCATGTGACATTGATGTCACTAATTCCCCTCAGTAAACTTAAAGGTTTGGGTTCGTAGCTGCCTCCTGTGTGTCCTGGTTCCAAAGCCATGGGGATCTGTAGCTCTCGGAGGGAGCATGCTAAAGCACCCGGGATCGATGGGAAAAGCAGATGGGCAGCTGGCAGGAAAAGCAAAGAGAAAGCAGGAGGAGGCCACTA
This sequence comes from Micronycteris hirsuta, assembly GCA_004026765.1. NCBI lineage: Eukaryota > Metazoa > Chordata > Mammalia > Chiroptera > Phyllostomidae > Micronycteris > Micronycteris hirsuta. Next base: position 61,355 of record PVJI01009403.1, on the reverse strand, counting down.
ATCCGGGAGTCAGCCCCAAGCATGGGGTAAAGTTGGACAGAGGCGTGCAGGGTGTTCAGTAAGTGTCAGAGTGAAGGACATGGTGGCACAGATGAAGAAAACGAGGCTGGTGCAGAGAGGAGGCAGTCCATGGAAGCAAACCAAGCAGTGCAGGCTGGGGTGGGGGGGGTGTGGATTGGAGAGGACCCTCAACAAAGTGTAAGGAATGGAGAGGAGTGTGCCCAGTCACAAACATACTCGGCTTTTACTTTTCAAGAATGTTTCTTCCCAAAATAATGTTCAAGGAAGAAAAAAATGGGTGTAAAAAGGTAGGCTTTAAAGAACCAGTAGGAATCCATCGATGATTCTTGGAAACCAGTGATGGGAAAATGGGTCAGAGGCCCCAAATCCATCTTACCGTTACAATGCATGGGCAGCAGAACTTTGAAATACGGGGCAGTATTATCAAGGCGTGTACAGCACCAGGGCATTTTGAGTAGATAAGGAAAGATTGAGGAATAGCTACTCAGAGGATTCCTGGATAGTCACTGACTCCGACTGGAGGGCAAACATGTAGCTCAGCTGTTAAAGAGCCACCAACAAGCACTCACTTCCTAGGTCCCTGCCGGGAAGTGGTCCAGGCAGGATCCTATTGAATCCTCCTGACTCTGAGAGGTAGATGTTGTTCTTAGTCGCATTTTAAAGAAAATGAACCAACTTCTTCCAGCAAGAGGTTCCACATTGAGAATGGGCCTGATGTCGACCCAGTTCCCTGAGATGTCAATTTCTAAGCTTTTAATCATTACTCTCTTTACCTGTAAATATTTTAAAAAAATTTTAAATATCCATATTCGAAAGGCAATGTGAAAGACCCGGAAATGCTTGTAGGATTCATCAAAACATTGTCACAAAATTTGGGAGATGCCTCTCAGTGAGGTAAGTCTTTGTTACTTGGTCCAATAAAATAGCCAATGTCAAAGGTCTTTATGTATTCCTGGAAAACTTTCTTCTTATTTCCTTTGAGTACTTACATAAACTTTTAAGATAAAAGAACAGAGAAAATGTTTGACTCACAATAAAAAAAAATGAGAATCTACTATTTGATGATAGAGTCAACAGTCCAAAAATTGATTCCCAGACCCTTCCCATTTGTATCTTTACCTAGGTTCTAGAGACATGTGTTGAGTTATTTTTGCTAATACACTGAATTAACCTTAAGATACCTTCAGGTATTTAAAGATCAATAATAACACTGTTTTCAAAAGCAAACATGTACCTTGAAAACAAGCTAAGGGATTTTTCTAAGAAAGGGGAACAGTAGTGTTGAGGCTACTAAAAGACAATGAATGGGACTGATTTTAAAGAAAAACCAAGGGGATATATTCCAGAAACAAATGGGTGGTATATCTACACACATCAAATGTATTGCCGGCTATACTTTTTAAAAAATATGGCTCTCTTTTAGATGCTGCAGACAATCACATTCAATATGTTTGTGAAAATGATTTCATTCACAGTCTATGAAGCTCTGCATTCTGTAGTTAGGACACATTTGCCTTCTGTAAACACCTCTTGGAACTATCATTGGGAATTGATCTAGATGAAAGATGCCTCATGCAACCACTTTCCACTCTTCCTGATGGATCAGAATCTTTGATCTAGGCTTGATGCTGCAGTTCGGCAATGCCACTGGCCTCTCTACTGTTAGCTGCTTAACTTCATCTGTATTTAATTTCTGTTCCCCTCAGATTTCTTCTGCACGTATTCCCCAATGCCTTCAGGAAATAGGCCCATTTGGAATACATCAAATAAATACTCTGCAATGGGGAAAGACCTCTTCGTTTTGAAAATGCCATACCGCACAACAGCTGAAAGGAAGGTCCATTGAGCAATATTAGCCTGCGTTTCTACGGGAGCCCTGTGAGTGCTTTTTTCCCAGAGCACTTAACATAACAAAACTGCCACTCATCCTGGGACAGCCATCACCTGTGGAGTGGTGCACCAAGCTGTTTTTCAGGATCCAGTAACACTTGGGAAAGGACAAGAAATGAAGAATTCTGTGTCCAGCAGCATGGTAGGGGAATTTAAGCAGGTAGAATGAAATTACTAAGCTGGAGTTGGGTCAGAACTCTTAAGACTAACAATAGCTATTCTGATTGTAGAATATTCTGAGAAAGACTACTGGGTATTTACTGAATAAACCCATTGTGGCAGAAAGATGTTATGTACTGTATACATCTCTCTATATTGTATATACATATGTCTCTTTCTTCACATATATTTATGATGTAGAAGTCTTACATATATTTAATGTTTTTGGACCCAGAAGATGTTCATTTGTTCTTCAAAACTTGCATTCGACTGTACACGTACCAAAATCATTCCATATACATCCAAACTAAACTTTGCATTCTATGGTTCCTATATTAATAAACCAAACCGCATGCTTAGAGGCCAATGATTTCTAAACTGCCACAAAATAATATTTTCTGAACAACCAACCTTGTACCCATTAACCTTAAATTCCCCACTCCTACACATGAACACCTAAGCCACAGAAGACTAGGTTGGGCCTTACATTTTTTTTTTGTTGTTGAGAAGAGAGGGGTTTGAAAAATTATTAATTATTTTTAAAGGTGAACTAATAATACCACTGTAGTATAAAAAAATTAAAAATTGAAAAAATAATTTAAAAATACAATGATGGTAAAAGCACCATTGGGATTATGGGTCAGATTTAATCCTTTACTTATAACTATACATAAAATATGCAATAGTGTAACTTAGAAATGAATAAGCCATCGAAGATCTGTGAAACACTCAACAGAACTAAAGACTCTCAACTCCTGTTATACATGATTATGTTCTTTACTCATTCATTTAAACCACCCGCATGTACTAAGTGGCTGTCATGTGTAAGATCCCCTCCCAGCTGCCAGACTTATGGAAAGACAGCCAAGCACAGTAGCAGTTATTATTCAGTGTGATGAGGGCTGAGCAGAAAACATGTATCAAGTGCAATAGGACCTCAAAGAAAGAGCATTTAAGTCAGTCTGGGGAAGATGAGAGGGGAGCAGAGATACCTTTCTGGAGCTGTGTTTTTGAAGCCTGCTCGGATTACTAGGGGTTAGCCCAGCAGAGAAGAGAGAGTGAGAGGTGTAGGAGGAATAGAAGATTAACTATCAGATAAGAGGGAACAGCAGTAACAAAGGGCTGTGGAAAGCAGGATGACAAAGGGGAACTCTAGAAGAACAAGGAGTCAGATTGCAAAGGAAAAGTACACTGGTCAGACACCTGACGGAAATGCCCAATGAGCAGATGGCTGTCCGCACTCTGACTTAGAGTTGGGCTCCGAGCAGGTTCACAATGAAAACGGGGAGGGACTGTTGCTTTAAACCTTTCCTTCCAACTCAACGGTTTTCAACATTCCTGTAAATAATGTCCCAAAACCAAATTGATAGTACAAACTGTTTCTACTGACGGCATGGGTTTATACAATCCTAACTTACAAACACATCCACAGCATGCATTAAGCAGCCACTGATGGTTCCTGGCAGCCTCTTCTTGTATGAGCCCAATGCACTTTGCTTAGTCACCTCCCACTCCTCCGTTTTCCTTCTCAGCAGGTCCTTACCCATTTCCTGCACCGTTTTTACTCTGTACTTCCTGTTTCTTCGTTTTCTTTTTTACCCTCCTCCCTTTCCCATATAATACCCTACTTATCTGACGCTGGGTCCTTCTTGGTGCACATGTGTCTGTTATGATCCTGCTCGGGGTCATAATGTGACACAGGTGCTCGATTATTTCAAACAACTTCTAAAAAATGTTATCACTGACACTGGAGTCTTTCTCTCCAAGAGCTCCCGCTTGGGAGTCCCACAGCACCTTGATTATCTCTCTCTCTGCGATTTACACAGGGCACCATAACAATGTTTTCATTTTCTCTCTTCTGCTTAAGGATGAGTCCTAACAATTATTTATCTTTTATCCCTTAGTGCCCAGAGTGATACCTGATGCATAGCTGATGCTTATTCTCAACAATGAAAATAGGCTGAAAGAAAGGTAAAGAGGACTCCAGATAGTTGTATCTATAGAAAATGCACAGACTGAGTTTCAACGGAAAAGGGAAAGAGCTACTCCCAACTCCAGAACCTTGATGAGTGATAAGAAATGGATGAACTTAGTATATCTTCATTCATTTATTCCTTTAGCATAGGGCTGTGCACAGATTTAAGAGATTCAAGAAATAATTATATTAGTAATAGAAATCCAGCTCCTTCCAACCTTCACTTTTAACCCGTTATCGAATACAGAATGTCATAGGAACCTTGGTTTTGTGTAATGTGCTAGATTCTTTGTCGCCTGAACAAGGGCTAGAGAGGGAGGAGCCCGTATCCCTTTTCTGCAGGTCCTGGAAATAAGGTGGGCAGATGACCACTGACTTAACTCTGGGCTCTGCCCAGCAGACCTCAGTGACTACTGATGTGGGTTCTGGGGACACTGGCATGTTGCTAGGGGAAACAAGAGTGTTGCCAGTCACAGACTCGATTTCCAATGACAGTGACACATGTACTCTACACCAATGACACAGTTCTCTGGTGGTGTCAAAGTCAGTGTCCCTAGCTTTTCATCTTCTCCCTGTGCCTTTTATCAATATAAAGCCTTACTCTAGATTGCCTGATGCATTTTTAAAAGCTTGCTGCCAGGCTGAAGATTTCAAAGCTTCATTGCAGTTTCTTCTCAGACAAGGTTTAACACCTCCCAGTCCATAGCGTTCACCCAAACAAAGGGAAAAGGAGAAAGTAGGCTTTTTTTTTTTCAGTCCAAGAGTCTAAACCCTTCAACAGAAATCCTAGAATGGTACTTCTGAAGGGCAGTATGTGTCTAAATGTCCCCAGTCAATAGGACTGATAGGATTAACTTATTTATTATTTTGACGTTGTAGCAAAAGCAAGAGGGAGAGCCATTTCTCTGTTTTTGTCTGGCTTGGTTAACCATGTTATTGGGATAGAAGAGAAAAATTGATCGAAAGCAGAGGCACGGGGTATGAACAACTTTCTCCATGAACTCCATGTAATGCCCTTTGCTTTCTATTTCTCTTTTCTTTCCTTTTAATGGATTAGTGCTATGCTCAAGGGCAAAGGTCACTTCAGAATAATGAAATGTCAGATCTAACACAGAGTGAGTTGTGTCGCATAAATGTGTTTTATCTTAAATATTTACACCCACCAATGGAAGAGGTATCTCCATGCTGCTGATGACGACCTCATACTTTACTGAAAAGGAGAGAAGAATGGCTTCTGTCTCTAATCCTGGGCTTTCCAACTGCTCCCAGAATCTTCGGAAACATGGGACCCTGCTCCTCCTCTCAATCGCAAATGAGGCTCTTTTCTGAGTCTTACTTTAGAAATCTATAAAATGGCCATGGTAATCGCTGTCTTATGGGATGTTGAGAAAGTTAAACAAGACAACACACAGAAGAGCCAGATCCAATGCCTGGCATGTAATTGCACCCAACACAGGTTATTTCCATTTCTTTTTCCTGTGTTCTTCCAATGGCCCTATAGTTAGGCAGGGAGACCGTTTCAATTGTTAGTGACTTGCAGATTCCAAAACATATTTCTGATTCTTCTCAATCTCTTCATAATTAGGTATCTTTTGCTTTCCCTGTCTTACACACACAGAATTTAATCATTTGGGGGGAGGTAGGAAATGCTATCGAATCCTGTTTTACATCATTACGGACAACAATTCCTTCCCAAGACCCCCTGGGTTGGCCTATGGAAAAGTAAGTAGTCTTTCCTTGCTCTGAGAATCCTTTGAATTCAGCTCTACACTAGTGATTCTTAATCTTGACCGCAGAGAAAATCAGCTGGGGACTTTTCAACCCCCCACGCCCAGGCTGAACTAGTTAAGTCAGGATCTTGAGGTTGGGACTCAGGCACTGGGCAGAACCAGTGTTTTACTCAATGATGCTTATGAATATGCCGAACTCACCACTTCTCCAGGCCTCTGCCGTTCTTTGCTAATCCAAGTCCCATATATGTCCACCAATAATTAAATTGATCAAATATCTGCTGAGCAAACACCATATGCCCATCCCTGAGCTGCAATGTTTCAGCAACTGAATTTGCTCTATTTCACAGAGAAAACAGAGGCCCCCCAAAGCCCCCAAGACTTCTTTGTCTCCACTGATTATGTACCCCACTTCCTCTCCCTCTTCAGGGGACCTGTTCCTTCCTCTGTTCCACTTTATCATTTATACAAGTGCGAATATTTGGCATTTAAAAATAACTTGAAAATCTGACTCTTATGCTGTTTTCAGGCCAGCTCCCGCTAAAGGAGAGCCGAGATCCATGTCCTCATCCAGTCTCCATTGTTTCTCAATTCACATTAATCTGGTTTGGGTTAGAAACAGCTCTCATGAAGATACCAGTGACCACTGATTGCGAGACCCTTGTCCTCTCTGCCACCCTGAATACAACTGACCTGTCCTTCACATCCAGGTATGCTTCATGCCTGGGGCGATTCCTCTGTTTCCTTCTACCAGTCTGGCTACTTCTCTCCTTCCTTTTGTTTATTAGTTGCTAGTGTGCTCACCTCATAAGTATCAGTACCCCCAGAGTTGTAGGACTGAACCTTCTCTCCACATACCCTCTTGTTAATTTTACCTACACCCATGACTTCATTTCCCTTTTGGCCGATGATTTTCTTATTTCTGTACCTACTGACCTCCTTGTAAATTCCAAATCCTCATTTACACTAACCAGCAGGTGGCTCTGCCCCGATCTGATACCTACTAAAAATGATCTGTTCAAATGAGAATTTATCAGCTGCTCTTCCTGCAAAGCCTGGTCTTTAAATGACATCCTTTCTTTTTTTTCCTTTTGTTAGAGAATGGTACTATACCCTATTGCCCAAATCATGAACTATCAATTCATTCCTTTTCTTTATTTTCAAACCCAACTGACCACTAAGGTGTTGGTGTCCAATTTTTTCCTCCTACAGTCACTATTTTAGTTCCAGCCTGAATCATACGGTGTCTGAACAATAATCAGAACCTTCCAACTGGTCTCTCTGTGTTCAGCTTTTCTTCCTTTCAATCCAACCTCCACTAGCCTCATGATTGAAGTGTAAAAAACTCAGATCTATCAGATCTGATCTTATTTCTCCTCTTTGGTGAATCACTTGGACTCCTGGCACTTCCTCCAAAGGGCCCTGTGATGAATATCCCTAATTTATCTCAGAAGTGCAGATCAAATAGTTCTGAATCTTTAGGCTGTGCTAGGCAGCACCCCACCCCCCTCCCAAGCCCCCTATCCTCCTTGGAGCTCTGCCTCTGTGTTCCCAACAACACGTAATACAGCAATAAAGATGGTAGAAGTAGATGCCACCTCTGGAGCACCTTTCCGTATAGATGTTACATCATTTAACTTGACGTCTGCAAAAGGTTGGTAATATCCACTTTGTCAGTGATGTTTAAGATGATGCTGAGAAAACAGGGACTCAACCAGGTATCTGTGCACTCACATTCATAGCAGCGACGTTTACCATAGCCAAAAGGTGAAACAGTCCAAAATGTGGTTTAATCATACAACAGACTATTTCTCAGCTATGGGAAGGAATGAAATTCTGTACATGCTCCAACATGGATGGCACTTGGAAACATGATGCTGACTCAGTAAGGCAGACACAGAAGGACACGTATTTTATGAATCCACTTACATAAAGTATTTAGAATAGGCAAATTCATAGAGGCAAAAAATAGGATAGGAATTACCTGAAGTTGGGGGATATAAGAATGGGGAGTTATTGCTTACAATGTACAGAGTTTCTGTTTGAGATGATGAAAAAGTTTTGGAAATACTGGTGATGGCTATAAAATATTTTGTATGTACCTAATGGCACTAAATTGGCCTGTTAAATGGTTAAAATGGTAATTTTTTTAAAAAGCACAATAAAAGATAGTTTTTCTTTTTCTTTTTTTTTTAATTGCTAAAGTAAACAGTGCTGGCATGTGATAACTAAAGCCCAGCCCAGAATTTTCTAACAGTGGATTCTGAGCATACATGTTACCTTCGGGACTGTTAGCCAACCCAGAGCCATGTCTTACAGCTTTTCTATTAACAGAGGACTTGTTTTTTTTCCAGAAACAAACTCCACATCAGCTCAGATATGTTTTGATTAGTCTAATCCGATCATGGAAACCCATTCTTTTTGTGGATTATTGGTTTTGAACTTGTCTTGTGAACAAGTTCTGGCCAATGAGTCATGAAGGGATGTCTGCTAGGGGTTTTGGGGAAAGGTTTCCCTTCTGGCTATTGTTATGTCTAGATGAGAAGCCTGGAGTAGCAATGACCATTTTGCAATCATGAGAGGAGCTAGCCATAGGACACCAGAGCAGAACAAGGGAAGGATCTGTCTTTTATGATGTTCTATAGAGCCTCTGAAATCATCAACCTTGATATCACCCTATCTCCATCCTTCTTGCTGACTCCAGTGGAATTACTGCTGTAGCTGAAAGCATCCTAAATGACACACCATGGTTCAGCATTGTGTCCCCAATCCTATAAGGCACAATCTTCAGTACAAGAAAGGAAAGTCCATACATATTTGCTGAATGAAGATATTTCTATACTAACAGAGTTGGCAGTATAGATGAAGAGGCAAAAATACTCTCAAACCCTTTGGAGGAACAATAGAAGATGGTAGATACATACATAAGTAACTAGATAGTAAAGATAGCATCATATTTAAATCTGCAATTATTGATGTGCTTCTTAATTGATGAAATCCCCAATCAAGCCTCTTTTTTTGTGTGTGGAATATATTATTAAAAGTAGCACCTGGTAATTCAGTTTTGAATTCTTATCTACCACTTTTGTTTTAATTTATTTCATCTGAAATGTGCAACAAAAGCTGTGCCAGAGAACCATATTTTTAATAAAATCCAAGAAATAAGTTCTAATCATTTCTGATTCCATCCAAATGGTTGTCTACTCTGGTGGGATGTTCAGGAGTCGGATAAAAGCAGTCAGTTCTCCAGGGGGCTCACCTGCATTGACCATTGTTTGTTGTGGGTAAAGACATGTGCTGGAAATGAAATATTTGCCAAATATAGTGTTACAGTTAACTGTCAACAAAATATTCTAAAAGTAGTCAAGACTTTGGATATAACCTCATATGTTACTTTTGGTGAGTAAGTTTTTTAATCTCTGTGTATTTTTTTTTAACATAGCCTGGGACTTCTGAAAGTAGTAACTTCTGCATTCTTTGCAATAATTTGAGGGAATTCTCTGTCTTATGCAATGTTACTCTTTACCTAACATTTGTATTTAATGCTAAGGATAGCAGCGTAGTGGTTATGTGTTTGGATGGGTTTAAGTCATACCCTCCCAGTCTTCTATGTAAATAACTCCAGGTAGGCTATCTCAACCTGCCTTTGCCTTAGTTTCTCAATAGGGAAATGGGGATGACAGCTTCTCTCGTCAGGGTTGTCGCAGTGATGAAATGAACTTGTGTGTGTGCAGTGTGTAGCACTATTCCTGCCCCACCGGAAGCACTCAATAGTGGGAGCTAATTAAATTGGGTTCTGGCAACTTCTGTGATTTGGAATCTGACGGTGGAATGTACGAACTCTGTCAGAAGTAGACAGGGGCCATTGTCTGCAGGGAGACACTGGCTGGCTGGCCTCACAGCTGACCTTGCCTTGTTCTCCTAGGGTCTGTCTGGTCCTCAGCATGCAGACAGACAGACTCAGTTTGGTCTGCAGATCAGGGTTGTTGGTGTTGAGGGAATCAGAGGGGAGCCAGTTGCCTGATGGGAAGGTCTGTGGGAGTCAGGCTCTCATTATTTTTACAGAGGGCTGGTGCTGGGATTAGTGAAGGCAAGTGTTCGACCAAGGCGCCTGTGTCCCTGGACAGAGTATGGACGGTCTGCTAAATTAACAGGTACCCTTGAGACTCTCGATTCATCTGGGTTCCAAGCTACGGAGCCAGCCCTAGATTGACAAATTCGCTGCTCTTTACAAATGTAAATAACATTGATCAGGGCGCAGTCAGCTCTTTATTCTGGAGGCTTCCAGCAGGGAACAGCTTTGTCTCTCAGGTGCTTTTTGCCTGTGTCTGATCTCCGACATTATGTGCTGATTTTTTCCATTTTGGTATTCTTTTTTTTTTAAATCCTCACCCAAGGATATGTTTATTGATTTTAGAGAGAGAGGAACGTAGTGGGGGGGGGTGGCAGAGAGAGAGAGAGAGAAAGAGAGAGAGAGAGAAAGAGACACACTGATCAGTTGCCTCATGTATATGCCCTGACTGGGGATTGAACCTGAAACCTAGGTATGCGCCCTGACTGGGGATCAAACCCACAACCTTTTGGTGTATGGGGACAATACTCCAACCAAATAAGCCACCTGGCCAGGGCTACCCCTGATATTCTTGCTCCAAACTCTCTGTAGCCCAAGGTGATACCAGAGCTGTAAGATTACTTTATAACTTTCTATAACTCCATCTGAACTAAAAGAGAACACAGCCTGCTACGGGCCTACCTAGACCCTCTTAGTAGCTATACGTCAAAAGGAACACTGTCTAAATGAGCTCTTCTAGCGAGGCGAATGCTTGAGTTCTTTCAGATCGGAAAAGAAAGCCCTGACCTGCAGACTTGGCAGAATCCATGAAAGAGAAACAGAGAAAAGGCAGATCTGCACTATGCTGGTGCTTTTTAGGGTGTGATTGACACAAAGGAAAAATAATTTAAGCACAATACAAGGAAGAATTTTGTTTTTTTAAACAATTACATGCCCCTCCCCCACCTGCAATAGATGGCTTGGTGAGTCACCTAGATCATGTGACTGGAAAAGGATGGAAGGAGGCCAAGGGAAGTTGGGCTGCACAGCCCTGCCACCTCCCTCCCAACCCCCAAGTCTCTGTGTAAAGACCCCTGAGGTTCAGTCACGAGCAGTGGAAGCTGAGGGCGAGAGGACTTCCTGGCGGTGCTGATGTGGGGCGTGGTCGCCAGGGGAGATGTTCTGCAGATCATGCTGCCTGAGCTGGGCCTTGATGGGTGGTGATGATGGCAAAGGGAGGAGAGGCGTGGACGGGGCTCTCTGTGCATTGGGAATGACTTGGACAAAAGCACAGGACAAAATCAGCAAAACCTATGCACACCTGCCCTGCCCAGTCGCCCAGCTGTTGGTCTTTTCCTGCTTCCCTATGGCAGGATGTCTCTTCCTACATCATTGCTTTTACTGGATTCCTCCTTAATACATTGAATGCATCCAGGGAAAACACTGAAACTCTTTAGTTGGCTTTCACGGATCCCCTTAGTGTGTCCCCAGCACACTTTTCAGAATCTAGTTCATAATCTGCCAAGACACAAATCTTCTGCTCCAATTAGTCTTCCCTGGCCTGGTAAAGCCACTAAATCTTCCCCAATATGGCCCGCTCTCCACAATATTTGTTCCTTCCTGGCTATTTTTGCCGACTTGTTCAGGGCTGAAGGGAACTTCAAGTTTCACACGTGATGTCCAAAATCAAACGTAATGCTTTAGGTAGAATGGGCATGGAGTCTACCCCTCTCTGTCTTTATTGACTTTTCCTTTTGGTTTCGCCAGTGCTTCTCAAACTGTCATGTGCATACACCAACCACTTCCAGGTTCTAGTTCACAAAGCAACGGGCAGAGCTCGAGACTCTGCATTTCCAGCAAGTTCGAGAGTGTTGTCAGTGCTGCTGGCCACCTTGAGTTGCATGGCTCTAGGGTCAAACCTCACCCTCCGCTGCTTTGACCAGCTGGCCTCCCTGATCTGGGCCATTCATCACTTCTTCTCGATACAAAGCGATGCCCAGGTCTCCGCCTGTTTTCTGCCCAGCTCTGTAGAGTCTGCAGATCCTTCCTTGTTAATGAGACTTCTGCTCTGACCCCTCCCGACCTCTCTGTGGTGCTTTGTGCCCTTGCTTGGACAGGCAGAGACAGGGAAAGTTGTGGTAACTGATGAGCGCTCAGAGGAGGTAAATGTGTAAGGAAAGGAGCAGGGGCCTCAGCACCAGGTCCCTCAGACAGGAAAAGAAGGTAGAAAAGGGGAAAGAATTTTGAGAAGCAAGGAGGGGACCATGCAGGGTTGCTGAGACCGAGGAGACTATTTCAAGAAGCACAGACAGGTCTCAGACGAAACAGCTCTCCAGCCCTGCCACACGGCCTCTCTGGCCCGTGAGCTTGCCCCCTGCATTTAGGACTGCCCTGTGTTCGTTTCGGAATCATACCCCGCTTCCAAATGGGATTGGAGCAGGCTTGCACGTGAGAGTCTATGACTGAAGAGGTCAATATATGTAAGAAAGCCAAAGTTAAAAAAGTTAAAAGTAGAGAAATCTGCCTGTCCTGGGCTGAGCACAGAATTGAGCTTTGATTATTACAATGTTCTTTGATTATCAGTCCTTTCTCCTGCTACGTTTATGCTCCCACCAAGTTTTAGTTTTGGCACCACATGGACCAATTGCTGCCGTATTCCCCAGCCTGGCCGTGGCTCCACTTTCAACAACTGCGTAACAACGCAATTACTGACTTGACTTGGTGACATTCACTGCCCTGCTCTGCACGGCCCTGGGTTTGCAGGTGCTGTACAACTCTATGTTCGGGTTTCTCAAAAATGGATCAAAATTTATGTTGACTCTTCTGATAAAACTTCATTGTCTCAAGTGCTTTCTGAATGTTCTGTATGGTTTCCTAACATCCATATACAAACACGTAGCACATCAGGAGCTTTTAAGGCGGTGGTGTAACCTTGTTTCTCAGGTGAGGGGACTGAGTCCGCTTACCAGCGTCGCTCTGGCAGTGACTGGTGGGTCGTGGGTGGAAACTGTGTTTACTGTATTAGACATTTGACTGCATCTACTTCACTCTAAAGTTTGACATAAGGATTTTGCACCTTCTTGGCCCCCCCAGAGATTATTTTCTAAAGATTCAAATTGCATTTTTTTTGTAAAAGATTGACAGATTTAATATACATAATTATTTACTCAGCATATGTTTCCATTATTGCCAATCATTCTGAAGTGGTCAAAGACATTGATCAACTACTTCTGGGGATCAAATTTTTATTATTTTATTATTGTCGTTACAGTAGGTGTGGGTGTGACGCAAAGAAGGTGTGTGTGGCTCCGGTCTGTGCCAGGACACAAGGCGAAGCGCTGGGTCATGTTTGCACCCCGCGTTTGTAAGGGGCTGTTGTCATTTTGACCCACACAGAATAACCGAACATGGAGCGATGCAAGGGTGCAGGCAATAAATCTCAATCCAGATGACTAGGAGAATCTATTTCTTCAACGGAGCATATATTTAAAGCAACCTCAGAAGTCCTTAATTACTTTGAAGCATCAATACAACTTGAAGGTCACTAGGCTGAAATTGTTAGATGCTATAGATATTACCTATAGCTCAGGAGAATACACGACAAAGACACTCTGAGTATACAATTAAATATATTTTATAATCGTTTTCGTTCCAGGGACATTAAAATGCAATAGAAGGCGTAAAAGCTAGGTGCCTTGCTTCTCCTCAAATATTAATACATTTTCACCCGTTGTGTCACGGTTGGGAAGGAAATACCACTCATGACTCACGGTGCTAGAGATGATATAGAATCAATGAAAGACTAAGTCATCAATATATCAATCTGTGCGCTACCAACCTAGGAAACTAATGTGAAAATTAATGACCTTTAAAATTCAAGGCATGCACATACATCAATCTAATTAAAAAAAGAAGTGATAAGGTGTTCCATCATTTACTGCCACCAAACAGAAAGGAGAGATTGATGCCACATATTGAGCAAACGCAGTACAGAAAGAGTGAGATATTCTTTTGCGATCATTGCAGGTCCAGAAATAATCCTGGTGGTTTTTTTTTTTTTTTTTTTGTGATGAAGGTTGGACTGCAAAAATGACTAACAGGATGTAATAAGACTCTCATGACTCTCTAGACGCACAGGAGACGTTTTCTATGATCTCGAATACACCCACTCAGCAGTTCATACCAAGAGTACAGATTCGTCTTGGGAATAGCGAAACTCCCACACACGTCTACATACTTAAGAAGCAAGAATCACTCTCTGTTCTGTTATTTTCCCTCTACACGGGGGCAGAGTATAATTTTGGCATCATGATCATTTTGCTTTTTTATTCACGAAAACTCCTTTCTTACTAAATAAAAAAACCCCGAGATAAATGCAGCATCATTTATCCCAATGGCGGTGTCTCTGACTGCTTGGGTTGCAGAGACTCAACTGGAGAACAGAGCACAACGTACAATTTAGGAAGATAGTCGCTGCCAATCATTTAAAATCATGCCCTCTTTCTCCAGTGGCTGCCTTGGGACACAGAGCACTCTCTTATCTGTTGTAACCTTCTATTCAGTGAGCATCAGGTAGTAATTTCCCATAAGTGGTGAAGAGATTACGTGTTGTACATCCGCGGTGTGCGGACATAACGCATTATTTCCTACGTACGCTCTCTGTGTGCCTCTATAGATTCACAGACTAGGGTGGGCAGGGAGATTTTCTCAGTTCCCTTGGACTTGTGAACCTCTTGTCTTTCCTGGCACCAGCTTACACTTGATCGAAGTTTCTTTTGGGAAAGCATAGTTTCCCTTTTCATTCGGGGAGCCCTTTTCTCAGCCACTCACTGTGAAACACCCGAGCTGTCTTTCACAGGGGATGGCAGTCTTGGTTTCACTAGAGGTCATATCACATCCTTGAGCCTTGTTTCTATCAAATTTAATTGCTTTTTCCTCCCGCTCCTGTCCATTTACATTTGTCCTAACATTTATAACTTTTAGGCTCCGCTATGTGATGTGTTCTAGGAAAAAAATAAATTCCACACTTTTTGATGTTTTTAAATTCATTCATCTTATGAACACTTCAAGTATTCCCATGATGAATACCAGAGATAACACACGCTATCAATATTCATTTTCCTTCCTTTCCTTCCCCTTTTATTTTTTCTTCCTTCCTTCCTTCCTTCCCCCCAATCTTTCCCTCCCTCCCTCCCTTCCTTCCTTGTGTTGGGGAGCAGGAAGAAGTAATTTTCACAGTTCATATCACATTTCATCCTTACTTTCAGCAGTGAAATCTCAGTTATCTGACATAAGTACTTTTGCACTAATTTAGCTGAGGTTTAATCAACAGGAGTTGCATGATAGAACCATTTTTTATTTCTTAATCACAATAAAATAGACATGAAGACTATCCTACAAACACACATGGCTAGAACCAAGAACTCAGGCATTTATGCATGGCCCCCTCGCAGAACATTCTTATTAAATGCTATAATTCAGGAACCGTTTAGCAGTCAGTACACCGTCCACCAGGCCCTGGAGAGCACACGTGAAGGACGCATTCACAAGAAATAATATGATGGACAGGAGAGCTTTGATTCCCAGACACCCGGGTGACAAATCCTTCTCAGGTTCAGGGAAGTGAGAGGAAATAAGTGCAGGCCATTGAAGGCCACCCAAGGAGCATCACAGCAGTCTCATCTCCAGAAAGACGAGAGTTCCAGTTGTTAGTGCCGCCGGGGGAGCCTGCCGGGAACTAACTCCAGAGCACGCATCAGCCGGGCCCGCAGTGGAAGGCGGTGTTGCTGAGATTAATGTCTCACAGCTGCGATGCAAACCTGGACACCGGCATAGCCGGTGGCTTTTGCAGCAGGAAACAGATGAGAAATTAGAGCATCCGAAGAATGTGCTACACCAAATCAGTGATAAATTCACACCCATGAGACCCTTGGTGGTGGAAAAAAAAAAGCAGCAACCCTTACCTCTGATTTTTCTCTTTGTCCTCATTTGCCCAAGTCCTACACTTTTTGACAAGGCAACTTCCCCCTCCAGGATTCATTGACTCACTCTGGCTTTGCGCACCTTTCCCTTCCCAGTCTATGGCAGTATCAAATAGGCACCTTGCAGGGGAGACTCACTGACATGCAATAAGGCTCCAGCAGCAAAGGCGTCTGGGAAAGGTTGGACTCTTAACTCTTTGTAGCCTCTGGCTTGGCTGACTCCCCAGAAAACCGAATGCCACCACGGAAGGGGGTTCATGGATGTATGGAGTGTCATAACTGCCTGATGTTATCTGTTTACATAGGAACACAGTGTTCTTTCTGGCGATCTACATGACTATCTAACATGACCATCTAATTTTACTATTAACCCCCTATAAAAAAGAGGCCCTGTCCGGGAACGGGTGTGGGTTTTTCCCAGCTCACCACTTCTGTCCATGTGCACAGGTTTCTCCCGTTCAGGCTCTTGTGAATTTGGGGAAGGCTACGTGTCAATTCTTCGACATCGATTCTGAATGCAGACTTCTGCGGCTTTCCCCCAACACACTTCTACTTCTGAAACTTTACATTGTGATCCCATCTTTAAGAGGGATTTCAAAAGCTTTTTTTTATGGAAAATGATAAATATAAACAAATGTACAGATAATAATATAAGGAACCCTTACCTGTGTATTGACCATAGTAATCAATTAGCAACTCATACTTCATCTACCCTCCACTCCCCCACCCATCCCAACTCCCTCATGCCAAGATTATTCTGAAAGAAATCCCAGCCTCCACATCATTCCTCCTACAGGGAATTTGTCATTAAACCTTCTTCAGAAAACTGGTGGTGTAGTTTGCCACTCTAATTTTTCTACTTCTCTTAGGAATAAGGGATATTGGGGGGACCTTATTATTTACTTTCTGTCCATTTATAACTAAAAGAACAATTTCAGAGTTAAGACCATTGCCAAAGATGTGCATGTGAGCACTGTCACGGATGAACAAGTTCAGCAGTGATTCCCGGTACTTAACCCCTTCTGGACCCCGACTGACCATTGTAAGTTATTTCTACATGGCATGAAACGAAAGGAAAGAAAATGCAGCACTCTTTATTCTACAGGAATTCCATGAAAGCGCTTGCCACATCTATAATTGGTCCCTTAATATTCCTTTCAAAAGATGTCACATGTTTCACACAGATGGGCTCCTTTTATGGTGTGATTCGCCCCTTTTCGAACCTACGCAGTGCTCACACTCCATGTCAGAAGATTAAAGTTTAAAGTGTTCTCTGTGCATTTAGTTTGCCTTCCAAATTAGATTGTAAGTTACATGGGCTAAGACTTCCTCTTAAACTCCTTGCTGTTCATCCACAGCATCTAATACAGTGCTTAGCATTTACTGATGCTTAACAAAGAATTGTCAGTTTATTGGTCCGTGTTGCCTCTCATCATGAAACCCAAGTGTGTTCTACAAAGTGGTGGGTTCTTAACACCAGAGCAGCAAATACACGTGCTGCCAGACATTGCTAATGGGGGCCCCGTGTTCTTTCCTAAGTTGGGATGCGGGCTCAGCATCCTTGGCATGCAAATGGCAACTTACGTGCTATCCTTGCTCTAAAATGATTTGATTAGAGAAGAGATATAAATCACTCATTGGGCCATTGAGCTTGTCAAATGCTGTTACGTTTTAAATGTTCAGCTGCTCCCTGATACTACCCCTGTGTACTTCCAGGAAGGGAATAGAGTGAGGAGGTGAGCTGGTTCTAAATTCTAACTCCATTGCTTCCTGACTGGATGACCAGGAGTGAACCATCTGATCTCCAAGTTTCATTTTTTGTGTGTGAAATTTGGACATGGACTCCCTGCCTTCTTCAGAGGGCCCTTCTGAGGATCAGAGGAAACAATGAATCCTTTTTAAATTGTTAAAGCTTTATAAAATGTCCGCTCACATAAAAGCTATCTTGGAGGTCATGTAAATAAACACAGACCTTTGTCCAAATAAACCAACACGAACTAAATAAAACACTAGTTTGCAATGTTATACTCGCTCACCTACCTATCGCTCTCCCCTCCTCTTGGGCATGGATGGCGTGGTGGCAGTGTAATCAGAAGTCTAATGGTGTCCTTAACACTGTGGTTGGGGCCGGGGCTGGGGAGCAGGGCAGGGGGATCAAAGTAATAGGGTAGGAAATTGGATACAAAACACAATGCAAAGTCTGAGGTTAAAAGAACATTTTCTAGATCTAACTAAAGGTTGAGATAACGTGGGTAAAACTGTTTGTGAGAAAATAGCCTTGGGGGGCGGTTTCTAAAGCTTTGGCTTCATCAGCCTCCTCTTCTAGTTCTAAGCAGGTAACTGACTGGCTGAATGTTACATTTAAACAGCTTTCCAAGGAGGCTGCTCCTGATTCTCTCTGCAAGTGGGCATATATGACAATATGGGAAATATACAGCAGTTGATTTTCCTAACCACCCGGAAACTAATGTATTTGCAATGCATTTATTTCATCAGCAACTTAGTAAATTGCCATTTAAGAGGTACATTATTTTTACAATGGTGTCATAAAACTCCTGCTGCCAGACATAATTCACAGGTGGTAGCTGAGGAAAGTGGGTTCAATATACTTCAATATCCCTCTGTCCTGAGGTGCTAGTTTCTCAGTAACAAGCGGGCCACGTGTGTGAGCGGCTTTCTACTTTGGGGGTTTTGAGTCAAAATGATTGGTTAACCTCTCCCTCTCTCTCTCCTTGTCTCTCTATCTCTCTCCATCTCTCTTGCCCATGGCATATCAGCAGCTACATGGAAATTGTTCTGGTGACAGAAGGGTCCTTTCTGAAGGTCACTCTGTGTAATATTTGAGAAGGCACTTCATATTTATTTACGGCATTCAGGTTCTTGGGTGATGTTTAGAGCGAATTTTGAATGCATAAAAAGAATGATATGACATAAAGCTTTTTCGTTGACCATGTTATGCAGGGAGGGGGGCTTCTTGTGAAAAAGGGAAATTAGGTTTCATGACGCTGGTTACTTTAAATTTTTATATCCCTTCATCTCCAATTCAAATGTCAAGTCAAAGTAAAGTTCTTAAGTACTTTGAACATCTAAGTCATTAACCCAAAGGGAGAAGCTTCCATCCCAGTGCAGACCCAGCTGTCCGAGCAGGAGGTGGTGATGGAGAAATTGGTGTCACTGAGAAATCGAACTCATTTGAAGAAAGGTATAAACTTCATTTCCAATGGTTTTCTTAAAGAAATCATAATTGTGAGGCTTCTACAACTATGTTCCTGATAATCCCATTACCAAGTGTACTGCCCACATTCCTCCCCAAACGCCACCTTTCTGTCTGTGTAGCAAAAGGATACAACTTCATATACTTTTTAAAAAGTACATACAGCACCTTCATCTTCACATAAAACCCTGCAGGCGACATCAACATCCTGAAGCTTTACTTTTTAACCTCTTCGTTCTCGTTTCTCCCAGAAATTGCTGTGACTTCCAGGACTAAACTGTGTGCTTACCTTTTTAAAAAGCTGTATTTTCCTCAAAAAGGAAAGTCAAGAGAAGTATTTAAAGAACTAGTTGGGTAACTTTACATTTTACTGTTTTTTATTTTGTTCTTTCATCCATTTCTCTGTGGCCTTTGGGAGGTCCACAATGTGACAGGTGTTTAGTTTGGGATAGAAACCTTATGACAGTGTCCAAATCCTTAATTTAACAGTTGAGGAAACCGAGGCTGAGACATACAAATGTCTTGCTTGAGACCACATAGTAGCTACCCGATGATAATATTTTCATATTGTTCCCCAAAGCCATTTCTTATCTAAATAATGTGGACATCATTTAGCATTTGGGGCTAGGTACTGCCTCCATCCCCAATGAACGGGTGCAGTTTTTAGGGTATGCGGGCTTCGCAAAGTTCAGAGCAGTTATTCGTATTACTCCTCCTTGCCGTGGCATTAATTAGATTAGCTTTACATTCTTCATGAAGTGAGAGGGAAACTGAGGCAGAGAAGATGAAGTGTCCTGTCTAGCCTGAGCGGCACAGCTTTTAGATGGAAGTTGCAGTGTGTTACTTACATCCATCCGGCTACACAGAGTTCCTCAGAGGCAGGCCAGAAAATCTGTCCGCACAGATAAATGAGGGACCAGAAATAGTGTGTGTGCTGTGCTGGTAGACCTAAAAAACAGTGAGGTCAGCCGGGAGTCCCATCAGGCATGAGCACTAATGTATTCTTCTGCCCACGTTGATTCGCTAACAAAATCATGCAGTTTTCAAAGAGAGAGACAGAGTTTCATAAAAGAAAAAAAAAATAGAAACGTCAAGTGTAATCCTTTGAAGCAGGCAGTGAAAGCTCAGGAGTGTTCCCGTGTTGATGTTCCGTGCCCTGCCAGTGAGTGACAAGTGAAACGAAGACCTCTGCAGGTGAATCCATGGTCCCCCCCGTCAAAGGTGCCTGAAGTTCTGTTCAAACACCTGTTTTCAGTCTTTGGGAATATTAAAGGCCTCTGCGATTTTTTTTTGGGGGGGAAGCAATGATTTTGAGTGTTACAGTACACGAAAGCTATCAGCTCAGTCTTGTTCCAATTCATGGCCAGTGCTCAGTTTTCCCAGAGGATGGTCATTATTTTTAAAATATCGCATTTGCAGACGTGGAGCATGCTGACCCTGAGAAACAGGATCGCTTTAAAAACATTAGTATCAGTTATTCTAAATTTATTTTACATGTGATTTGTTTTCAATGTAGCTTAAAGGTGCTAACCACCTAAATTGATAAGGAAATATAAAATACAGGAGTCCTGGAAGAGTGGAAGGCATACCTTTCCAAAGAGGTCATTCATCACTAATAGCTGTGGGACTGTCTATTGCTGAGGGAGATCAATTCTACGGGACAAATAATCCTATGACAATTAAAATTCATGTATTTCAAATGTGCACGGGTAGTCCAGAATGCAATACTTTTTTCTAAATTTGGTTTACATGGATTACTAATTCTTCCAAAGTTAAATAAAAGTATGTGACATGAGCCAATTAGATTTTATGTAGTTTCTTAGAAAAATATATTATAGATTCAACAGACTGTATAGAATATTGCCATTAATTTTTCCAACCACTGTTTCCGCCCTCTTTCTTCTTGTTTCAGATGAAACGGTGTTACACCAGTCACAGCCCCATGAAACGGTCACTTGTAAGTAACGCCTTCCAGATTTCGCTAATCCCGGTCTGAACTAATCCCTACTTCATAAGGGACTCAGGCCGCTATAATTCCTGGTCACTAGAGCCAGTTTTTGTGTGTGTCCCAGTACCACTGCTAAAAAAAGATCGTCTTAATTCTTTTTGAAATTCAGGAGGCAAGGGAGTCAGGAAATTACACTTGGTTGTCTAGAATTTGCAAGCAACATTT
Organism: Micronycteris hirsuta; assembly: GCA_004026765.1. Classification (NCBI taxonomy): domain Eukaryota; kingdom Metazoa; phylum Chordata; class Mammalia; order Chiroptera; family Phyllostomidae; genus Micronycteris; species Micronycteris hirsuta. The sequence continues at coordinate 40,161 of PVJI01009403.1, read as the reverse complement.
CAAGTCACTTGTTCGCATCTAGGGACAGAGATAAAGCCATAGTCTGTCTGACAATGAGAAGGGACAGGAAACAATTGGCTTCAGGTCATCCTGGTAGGCTTCTTCTCTCTGGAAGCTGGAAGGTGGAGCACAAATCAGGCGACCTAACGCCCTTCCTTTCCTGTTTCGGCTCCTGGGGCAGCCTGTGTCTGGCTCTCTCTGCTGGCTCAGCCCAGGCACTGACACCGCATGCTGAACCTGCTGCCTGTGTAGGAGGAGACACCATTCTGCTCTGTGGCAAGGCTGTGGTCACCGATGTTCTAGGTTACATTTCATTGTCTAAACTGCATGTTATTAAGACACACATTGTGGACCTGCAACATTTCCTAGTCTCATGGATGCGGTACTCCCTTGGGACCGAGAGGCATGGCAGAATAGGCGAGGAGCCAACAGCAGCTTCCAAGGACCGTATGTGATGTCACATAGCTCTTCTTTTACAGTATTCCCTCCAGGGGCTCCTCAGCTGGCCCAGAGGAAAAAGCAAATCTCCATAGGTGCCTGAAAGACCCTACACGATCTCACTTCCAATCTACCTGTTCCCTCCCCAAACTCATCTCCTGCTATCCTCCTCTTTGTTCACCTGGCACCAGCCACACTGGCTTCGTTGCTCTGTTGTCCATGAAACCCTCTGCTCCCACCGCTATCTACCCCTCTGCCCACTCGATTCCTCCTCCGGTGCACTTATCCCAATCTGACCCACTATCCATTTAATTGACCTATTTTATTTATTGTCTGCCTCCCAACTGAAATACATGCTTCAAAAGACAAGGATTTACTTTTTTTCCCCCCTGAATCTCCAACTTCTCGACCAGTGTCTGGCAAGAACAGGTGTTTCACCATTATTTTTGGAATGAATTAATCTACAATCACTTCTTGGCTCCTTGGTGTCTTGTGGCTTGAAGCCATTTTAGTTTCTCCTGAAGCAACAGCGAGGCCTTCTTAGGTAAACATCTGCTTCTGATCGTGAATATGTGTTTGGAGTGTGTCCAATCTCACAAAATGTGCCATTTCAGATCAACAAAGTGAGCACCTACTATGCGCTTGATTCTGGAGAGGCAGGCTGCTTTTTTCCTTGGAGGAGCTCATAGTCAGGCTCAGGGTCATTAACCCGGAGTGCAGTGGGTGACGGTATCGGGCACGGGGCTGAGAAGGGGAGAAATCCAGCTGTTCTCCGCTAGTGGAGCCCGGTGCCCTTTGGAGTACCCATAGAGAGGTGCCTTTTTGTAATTCAGGTACCCACAGGGCCCACTTGATGGTAGAGGACCGAAAATACTGCCCCTGCTAGCAGCTGGCCTTAGTCACTCCCTTCCTACAGCCACATCGAATACTGACAGTCAACGCGAAGCTCCCAGGTTAGCTCCCAACCTTTGAAGTTGATTTTCCAGTCAGTGCTGTTTCCAGCTTAGGCGTGCGAGCATCACTTCCTAAAGAAAACTGGGGCCAGTGGGCCCAGAGCCTCCTTCACCAGTGCATCTTCCCACAAATGACATTTGAAAGATGGAGAGCTGCTAATCTTCCGAGAGTCAAGTCGAGTGGGATTGAGAGCTAAAAGCTCTCACTTCAATATCCTAAAATGTTTAGCTTTTTGCCTCTATAGATTGTGTAGAATTTCTCAACGACTGTCTTTGAATAGCAAGGCAGGACTTAACCTTAGTCTTTATTAACTTCTCACTTTTAGGGTAAAATTCCCAGGAAACTATCCTTTCACAAGAATGAATCCCAGATTCACCCGTAATGACTCCATCAATAATGGCTCACATGCAGAGAGTGCTTTGAAGCACCTATTGCCTGTAATTGGGGTGTTCGAACGGAATCATAGCTGCAATAAGAATTTGTTTGAAAAAAGTATTTAAAAAACTCTACATCCTGCTGTTCTCCAAATCAATTAAAATAATTCCAACAAACATCTATATATGGAGTTCTCATTTTTTCCTTGATTTGATTATTCTCATTGGCGACAGTGCTTCATTCAAGTCGACACGGGAGCAGCTGTGCTCAAGCGCACACTTGAGCTGGATACGCCTGTGTGGGGGTGAGAGACTGACTTCTCCTTTGCTGGTGACGGGGCCACGGGGTGAACTAGCTAGTGTCCTTTCTCCTATAGCGCAGCATTCTGACATGGTATTATTCACAGTGCTACTCTGTCATTCAACCTAGCTGTTATCAGCTTGCTTAACTGATCATCAACCAGAGACAGTTCACCCAAGAAGGGCCCCTAAGCGAGGAAAAGGTCAGAGGACAAAGCAGGCAAGAAGTTAGTCTGGAATCTGTTCCCCTGCTCCCCTCCCGCAGTGTGAACTAGTGGAATCGGGTGTGGGGTGAATGCATAGACTTGGCACACACGGTATTAACTCAGGAATGGTAAAACATGGGAAAACAACCTTTATTTCAACTAAACAGACTACACTATAGCTCAATCAATGACCTGGGGGAAAAGGTATTTTCCCGCCTTTTCAGTTGTGCTCTGCTTTCTGATCTTGTTCCTCTCATCTTCTTAGAAATCAAAGTTTATCTCTGATCCTCAATTTATTTATATTGCTATTCTCTCTGTCTCCTTTCTTTAGCTCCACAAACATTTTTAAGTCTACTCCTCTCTCAACTCATCTCTCCCTGATGGGGGTTGCGTTGGTCTGCCTTGTTTCAACGCTGTCCCTCTACCGCCTGCCACCACTTCCCCACAACGTGCTCACGACTGAAGCTCCCTGCATTCTGGCGTCCACGTGCACTGCATTATTCAATCGGCTTTCTCAAAAGACTTCTTCTAATTGTCAAGGTCAAGGACTTACTCTGTGTCCAAACCCTCCACATGAATTCCGTAGCACCCAACCTGCCTTCTCACAGGGGAGCTGCACACGAGTGAAACTCCATTCTGTTCTTCTCTCTAGTCAGATAACAATGACAGTCTCCTCTCTGGCTCTTTCCTCTACCTCACTGGTCCCCTTTTCTGTCTACTTTGCTCTCCATGGCCTAATCGAATTCAGAATGCAGGATCTCACTTCTTTGTCCCCCGCCGGCCTGCCACCCCCACCTCCACTGCTGACAACGGAGCAACTGTGCACTCTGCAACTCAGCAGCCACACGCTTCCTGGAGCCTTTAACTTTCTGCACATCTCTCCTGGGTCAACATGACTTCGCCCCTGCCCTCCAAGGCAAGGGGCTTCCAACCTCTCCTTCCAGCGTCGCTCTCTTCTGGGTGTTTACAAGTCAGAGATGATTCACATATGCAACATTGCCCGGCGGGGGTTGGGGGGGTTGCTTTTTGCTGTCCGGCGCACATCCTAGGGCAAAGCTATGCTGCTGGGGGAGCTCTGTCTCCGTATGTCTGTGCCTCACTCTGTCCAACTCTGAGTTTAGACAAGATCCTGTAGTATGTGCTCAGGAAATATTTGCAGAGTGAATAGATGTACAGATGGATGCTGGAAAATCTGACGACTGGAATGTTTTCTATCTTTCAACAACCAGCTCAAAGTCAAGTTCATCTCGAAGCTTTCCCTGACCTCTCTGTTTTGATTTATTGTGTTCTTACTCCTTTTGACCTTCCTGGCACTTCTTTCATAAAGTGTGTTTTATCTCATGCTTTAAGCATGTTGTACAAATGTCTTAGTGCCCCTACCAGCTGTTTCATACGTGTTCTGTGAGAATAGGCACTGCCATACATGGTATGAGGATGTTCCCGGTGCTCTGAACATAATTCCTTGTGTAAACCAACAATGCAATACTCTGCGCTGAATTTATTTTAGTTCAAGGACTAAAATACTTGCTGTGGAAATCACACAGCTCCTGTTTCTTGCAGGTGTGCCGAGCACCCTTTTGTATCATTAGCTCGGGATACAGTGCTTCCCGGTCACCTGGTTGCTCAGAATTTTGTTTTCTTTTATCAATGGGGTTAATAATATTTATCTACTAGGGGGACTCAGAGGCTTCTTTAATTAGTGATGAGGCACACCCCAAGATTTTTAGAGAAAATAGAAAGAGAAACATTATTATATATCTTATTGCTATAGAGAGTAGTTTTTAAACCCTCCCATACAGGAACCAAGAACAATTTTAAGCCAAACCGATTGTTTCGTTAGATGCAGCAAGGAGTTACCGTGGTTGAGCTAATGTAAACACTTTGGTAAAAATTATTCCCTTCTGTTGCTATTAATGTGGGACAGGAGGAGCTTGCGGAGTCTCAGTTCCCCCTATTTAATGATGACATCAGCGAGGTCACCTGGAAGGGCCCTATCAGCTCCAGTGTTCTCAGCAAATCTCTGACGTTATTAACATCTCAAATCTCTGACTAATTGAACGTTCTTCTGTGTTTTCATATTAACTGTGTAACAGCGGTTTCCTAAGGGTTCCGTATGGGCCAAAGAGTTGAGGGACAAGTGTCGTTTTCTTTTTTTTTAATCACTCCATAGTAGAAGTCTATATAAAATCTTTCAGGGAACTTGAAATTGGTGAATCTAAGCCTTTAAATCTTGGTGTCCCAGAAATATTGTTTTTAGCTCAGGGTAGAGAATAATCAGAAAATATTCTGGTGTACTTCACCACACAAGCACATCAGAGTTTCTCACAAATAGTAATGAATGTTTCTCATCAGCCCATCCCCTGGGGCTCAACGTAATGCTTATCAATGTTCTCCTAGAAGGATTTCAGAAGCAAAGCAGCTCAGGGAGGGCGGCAGGTATTGGGCAACAAACCAAGTACTACTCTTTTTTGGAGGAAGCTTATGGAATAGACATTCTAAATGTCCGATTGAACCGTGAGAGTCGGTGCGAAGAGACTGTTGTAGAAAACTCCCTCATCGGCTCCTTCTGCCTAACTGGAGTGTTCAGAAAGGTCTGGAAAAATCAGGACCACTGGAGTATGGGGCTGTGTAGCTGCTTCTTTGATGTCCAGGTCAATGCTGTTCTCAGAAGGTATGCCTGCTCTCCTCAGGATTTGTCAGGATGACTTTTAAAAAGTTATTGTGATAAAAACAGCGTACACACATTCTCTTGCCATTTTTGAGGTGGACAGAGCTGTATTGTTAACCAAAAGCACGTGGTTGTACAGAGACCTCTAGAACTTCTTCATCTCTCATGACGGAAACTCTCTATCCATCAAACAACTCCTCCTGCTCCCCTCCCGCCCTTGGCAACCACCATTCCATTTTTTGTGCCTACAAGTTTGGCTACTTTAGATACTTCTAGAAGTTTGGGATCATGTAGCATTTGTATTTCTGATGGGCTTGTTTCATTTAGCAGAATGTCCTCAAGGTTCATCCATGTTGTGGCGTATGACTGAATTTCTTCTGTCAGAAAGGTTTTGCCCATACAATTCTGGTATTTCTAGTGCCTGTAGTTGATGATCTGTTTATTTGCTGGGAGGGAGAGAAACTCCCCTGGAATATTTGAAGAAAAGAATTGCTCTCCCAGATCTATGCCCGTTTGGGTCCCATGGTCTATGAGACAAGCTTTAAGAGGCTTTAAAAATAAACTTGGGTCACATTAAAATGACGTCATGGTGCCACAGAGAAAGTAACAAACTACACTAAAGAGAAAAGAGTAAACAGAAAACGCAGCTCCCTCTTCTCACTCCACAGCAACATATTTTCAGTAACAAATGTGAATTGTTAGCCTCAGAATTATTTGGAGACAAACATCATCTTCAAGTAGTCATCAGGTGGTTGGTGCATGATTCCCTAAGAACCTTGTGCCTATGAATACCCTCGTATTAATAACATAGATACAATAAAAATATAGTGTTTAGCAGTAAATGTGGAGCATTCCAGGGTTCACTGCCTGACCTATTCTTCTGCCGTGGAAGCTTCAGAAGGATAAAAGGCATGACTTGAGACTAAAGTATGAACATGGCCTTACCACTTACTTGTTGGCTCTGAACCCCCTCTCTGAGCCTCAGTTTCCTCATTTGTAAAATTAATGTCACATCTGTTTCATAGGGCTGTGGAGGGAGGAGATATGATCAGGTAAGCAGTGGGTCACACTCCTGACCTAGCACAGTTCCTGCCACAAATGCGTGCCATATAAATGAACATCTGACCCAGACCCTCTCTCACACGTGGACTGCTAGCTTCCAGTCCTCGCTGAAATCTCAAGACATCCTGAAGATCTGTCCTCTGCTCCAAGAAATACTGCTTTACAGGAGAGAGATTAGGGGTTGACTATTTACTTTACAAAAGGAGTCTTTGACAATAACATGAACAACTCCTAAATTTCAGCCCCTCCCAGGTCTGTTTGTAAACTCTGCTCCGTGTGAGCTTCACACAATTCTCTCCATCCTGAAAAGACCCCATTCACAGAGCAAGTTCCTCTGACACTTATAAAAGCGACGCAATTTCTCCCATCTTTGTTTCCCTACATGTTTTTAAGATGACAGCGACCAGGTAAATCACACTATGCATCATCTGTTACAGAGCTCTGAAACAAAACAGAAACTAGGGCAGCCTGACCTCCCATGCCAGTTATTTCCATATGCCCTGGTCCCATCAAAAAGAAAACAAAACCATCATAACACCTGAGCAACTGTGAATTCCTACGGGATTGAAAATGTGATATTTACATTGCCTATATTTAAATCTCCTGGTTACACGAGCTGGTGCTTGACCCAACTACTCTCTTGGCCAAAAACTGAAACAAGCAGCCAGTGCATGCAATCCTTTCGACTTCCACCAGAGCTGCCTTCTGCCAGAGCTGCTTCCGCTCTGGCCCAGAGTCAGGTCTCCGAGACATATAAACATTCACGGGTGTTCTCCCGGCCTCGCTTCCCAGGTTTCTGGAGCAGGTGATCATTAATGCAAATTTATGGGCTATTACAGAATTAAAAAAAAATGTGTTGTGGTTGAATAAAAACCATCAGCTTTCCCCACTTGCTTTTTAATTACCAAATATGTAAAGAGAAAAGTTACAGATTTAGCTGCACTGGTTTCTAGAAATGGTACTGAGCTAAACATTCCTTGACAAAAACAAACCAAAAAATCTCCTAAAGGAAAGTGATTTCTTTGGCAAAAATGTAGATTTCCTAGACTTAAGCAAGTCGTGTAAGGATCTAAAGCAACCACTGTGTCAAAGAAGGGTCTGTTGTAAATGCCCCTGTCGGTGCCAGGGTGTGGGGTAGCAGAGCCCATGGGCTCCAGTGTGTGCAAGTGCGGGTGACAGGATTGCTGGAAACTTCTCTCCTGCAACTTCCCTAAAAATTTTGGTTAAACTGAAAGAAAGCAAAGAGCTTGGAATACGATTAGTTCCTGTTTAAATTTAAAGTGAGGACTAAGCTAAACACGGTTCTATGAAAGGAGTATTTTTAAGAATGAATGGGTTAGTCAGTCCATCTATGAGAAGGAGATTTTAAACAAGCCATTGCTACATCTCACTAAAGAAATATGTCTGCAACGGAGATCTTTGCTTTCTTAGAAAATACATTTTGGGGGTTGTTTTAAATGATTCTGTGTCCATCACAGTTAATGTCTCTCCTGTCTCGCTCCCCCAGCACGGTCGGTTCTTTGCATGTATGAGAAACACACACAGTTGTAACTTGGCCCTTTGTGATTTTCCCTAAATAGTTCTTTTTTTAAGATCAGCACAAAAGATTCAAAAATCTTTTTATTTTATTAAAATCAAAGGTCAGTCGAGGAACTAGCGAAAGCAGATATATATTTTTTTCAGGTTAATAAACAGATCACCTCTTTCTATTTTGCTTCAGTAAATATACTGTTTCCTCTGTCATTTCTTTTTCTGACCCAAAGAGTAGGAAAAACTGATCATTACAAAAAATCACTTACTGTCACTCTGCTTAGCTTGCATTTTAATGATAAGAAAACCATTTTTCTGCGATTTCTTTCAGGCTGAGAACATTTCACCTAATCTGTTTGCATTTTTAATAACAGTAAAATAAGCAAACCCTCTGATAACAGCATTTAGCATTAATTTTTAATAACCTCATGCCTTTTAAGTTGCCCTTTGTATCTTGGTGGGAAAAGAACTTTCTATAGGAAATTAGTCAGAAAATAAATTTAGTTCTCATGCCTTCCTTCTTCTTGGGGTATATCAGAGTGTCCATGATGTGGGCCCACCAAATGTTTTTCTGAACTTGCTTTTTCAGAACCAAGCTACCAAGCCTCACAGCCAAGATGAGAATTAAAAATTTTCTGTTTGGTAATACTTCCCCTCGCTTCATGGTTGAATTCCTCTTGGCTCCAGAGCGGTGAGCTCTCTGGAACAGCAGCCTTTATGATCGACGGACACCAGTCCAAGGGTCCCTGGAATTGTCTGTTGAGTCACTGTCAAGGGCTGAGCACAGCAATATTTCTCCTTCACACTCATTCATCGAAGTAATGAAAATTTATTGAATACTGACGGTGCACCAAACCTTGTACCAGGCACTAGGGGGCATAGCAGTGACCAGTTCAGCCTCGGCCTAAACCGCATAGCTGTGGGGCCACACATAGGCTTGTAGACATTCTTTGCGAGGTACCTCTCTAGTGCCTTATGTGCCTGGATGTGTTTAGGAGAATCTTCACTCCCGTCCCCATGCCTGATCTGTCCTGGCTTTGGAGTCCTTTTCTGAAAAATGAAATCAGTCATACCTCCCTCATGCCTTGCTGTGAGGATTACACAGAAGATGCTTAAAACAATGTCTGGCATCAAGCGCTCTTATCAATGTTGACTATTCTTATTGTCATCTGTGACAATGGCAAGAGTTCAAAGGTAATAACTATCAACTATTTTCTGTTCCATATTTAAACGATAGGCTCTCTGTTAGCATTGTTAGATATATTATCTGTGATTCCCTCACCAATCCTCTAAGGTACATGTGGTCATTTACGTCCATAGAATTAAAGTAGCTTGCCCAGGGCTATCTAGGGGTGTCCAGCTACTGGGACAGCCAGGTCTCCTACTTTGCTGAAGGGACTGCCCCCTCAATGGATTACACCATAACAAATGGCTTACGGCTGGAAGATCTACAGCTTGCTTGGGGAATGCTGGAGTGGGAGGAAAGAGCCCCCCACCACATTCTTTCAGGAGCCACATCCGGGTCCACAACCCTAACGCCAGCAATGGCGGGCAGCGGCCTCAGATTGTCTCACGCAGATCTGTCCACCCCACCACCCCATCACTTTGTGCTACGAGACCCGCTGAGGGGACAGGGAAGGTCACAAGAAAGCCATCTGTCGAGCACAGGGGATCCAGCCAGTGCCGTCCAGGTCATGTGACCTGGAAGAGGACTTTGGCATTTCTGGGCACCAGTTTCCCCACATAAGATATGAAGAGCTGGTGCTACGATCTTTCTTCTCTAGCTAAGGAAGTGAGGGTAAGTATCGAGTGTTTTTGCGCTTTACGTATGGTAACTCATTTAATGTTCCCAGTGACCCTCTGAGGACAAAACATTATTATTTACGATTCTACCCAAGGTTGTCCTGCTACTCAATGGTGGGATCAACGTCAGACACCTCAGTCTGTCCAGAGCCAAATCTCAAGATCTTTTCATGTGACCACACCGCTGTTGGGTCTCTGTTCACTTCCCAGCAACTTGGGCATCTCTCACTTCCCACCAATGATCATAGACTATCTGTTGCCCTGTGTATTCCGAAACAGACACCATCCAATCTTAAAAGCCTTCGCTGTAACCGCTGAGGTTCACGTGAGTTGTGATGAAGAGTCGCACTGCTCTATGACTACTGCCACCTATTTTCATGTCTTTGAACTTGGACTGTCCCAGCACTGTTTTCATCTATGGCTTTGGGCCCGACTGCCTGGAACTCAGTGAAGCTCTCCTTCTAACTTTGTGTTAACTACAAACGTTCCTCCTGCACCTCCTTGTCTGAACCTAAATATGTGCACAACCACACTCCTGTTGCTGGCAATTTTGCTGAAGTGGAGTTTGTAATTAAAAATCCTCCCTGGCTTCGATACTTTCTCTCCCGCTCAAGCTACGCGTTTCAAGTAGTTATTATGCTTCACGCAGAAACTGTAAAATGGAAATTTCAAAATTAAGGACTGGATGCCAAAATGGAAACAAATACCAGTAAATATTCCCGTGCTATTCTTATACACACGGCCTTTGATAGCCAGGCCTTCCGGAGTTCTGGGTGTGCATTTGAAAAGAAGCACTCACCGATCCAGCTTACACCTGATGCAATTACTCCCCATCCAGCTTTTCTGAGGTCATAAAAATAACAAGATTATTCCACCAAAGGCAAATAATACTTAGAAACAATTAAGAAAAGTTAATGAAAGGAATAATTAAATGTATGTTAAATAAAAATATATCAAGCACATTTGTGTCTGGAATGAATATTGTTTCACGAGCAGAGTTCTGATTGATGTCAGCATGAATCTCAGGGCTGCCAGATTCTCAACCAACTGCCAAAACATTTCCCCCTGTAGGATTGTAAAAGAAAAGTATATTCCGGTTCCCACCAGATACAATAGTGTTTCACATTACCATATTTAGATTTCGCATTTCAATAATACAGCCAGGAAACAATTCTTGAGGCACTGCTCAATTTCAGCACTTCATGTGTAAGTAATCCCCACGGCCAGCATTTATATCTGCCTGGTTACTCCTCCCAAACGTGTTAATAGCATTTCAAGAAATCCCATTTTAACTCATCTGTCCATGTTTCTTTTTTAAACAAAATGAGAATCTATGTGTGTGGGAGAGGGTATTCTACAACCTCCACTTGGGGATCGGATGGCTTTGGGCCATTGATCTTTCAGGAGTGGAGAATATTGTTGAGGTCGACATGTGTCCATGTGGGGAAAATAAAAGCCCTTCATTTTCCAGGGTGTTTTACTCCGGGATATTTTCACCTGTGGGGAGCAGTCCACAGGCTTCCTGCTTTACTTTAAGTTTGTCGTTTTAGCTAGAGATAGAAACAATTCTCTTGTAAAGGAAATCATTTCTAGAAATAATGGTTTTTCAGATAGGCTTCTCACTAAGAAAAACCTGTCCTTCTTTGTCGTTTCAATATTTCCTGACACAATTAATTAAAAATATTAAAGATGCTTATGCAGTAAGGGTAAACTACATTAATAATGTCTAATGTCCCCAAATTACGTCTGACCTCATTTTTTTCCACAGCAATTCACTTGTCTAAGGCAAAACAGTTACTGCTGTTCTCTCTAGAGGAAAATCAGTTCTTAAAGGTTTACACTATTGATGTAAGTGCAGCAGTGTTAGAAACAGAATTCTCTTCTCTTGGGTTCGGGATTCGGTTTTTCTATTATATTACCTCTAGCCCTTTGGGCAACTTTGTCCCATGGAATGAGCTTACGGTCAGAGAAAATTCTGAAGTCTCTTTCACCTCTCTGCTCCATGCTGGGCTACATGTTGCCTACACAATATTTCTGGTTATCCCCACCTCCAGACACATTGCTGGAGCCTGTTTCTTGGCTCTCAGTAGTTGAGTAACCCACGAACGGGGAGTAAAGTGATGTGTGTCAATTCCAGGCCAGAGCCTTTCACTACTGGTGTGAGACTGGATAAAACAATTTTGGTTTTCTTCTACATCGGCAACTGGCAAGATGCAAGATGATGGCCACGCCCTCAGTGTGAGTTCTAGGGTAAGAGATAGGCAGGTAAGCAGGAGCCAGTACGGGATGACCATGCAGCTTGAAGGAGAAACAAGCCTTTGTTAGGATAAGCCACCAAGATTTTTAGGTGATTTGTTACTGCTGCATCACCCAGCCTATCCAGGCTGATGCAATGAAAATTTTTAAAAGAAAAAAGTCACACTATAAAGTAGGGACACAAATCCATATCTATCTTTGACTATTAGTGTAATAATTTTCTTGACCCCTTAACCTATATCCTCACTAGTATATATGGCAAGTTTGTGCAATTTAGAATAAATCCCAGCCCCAAGGTATATGAGGTCTGTCTGGAAAAAGTCCAGCCACTGTCAATAAAATGAGAACAGTTTGTATGACATCGATATATCTAGACGCCAGGGAGACTGGACTGGAATGCACATGCGTGAACAATGATAACTTCGCTGTACTAGTCAGTGGGGGTGGTAGACGCTGTTGAGTGAGCATGTGTACTGTGTGGCTGTTGCAGTCAAAATGACTGAGCGAGTAGATTAATGAAACTGCATCAAATTTTGCATTAGGCTTGAACATTCCTCTGTGGAAACTATTTAGATGATTCAGAAGGCCACAGCTATGGGCAACTGGGCAACTGATGATTGGCAGCTTCATGACAACGCACCCATTCACACATCACATCTTGTGCAAAGTATTTTGGTGAAACATCAAATAGCCCAGGTGTGACCCAGCCCCCCTACAGCCCAGATTTGGTACCCAACGACTTCTGCCTTTTCCCAAAACTAAAGTCACCTTTGAAAGGGAAGAGATTTCAGATTGTCAATGAGATTCAAGAAAATACAACAGGGCAGATGATGATGCCTGGGAGAATGGTGTGAGGTCCCAAGGTGCCTACTCTGAAGGGGACTGAGGCATCATTGTCCTATGTACAATGTTCCTTGTATCTTGTGTCTTCTTCAATAAATGCTTCTATCTTTCATAGTACGTGGCTGGAGACCTTCTGGAAAGACTGCATATGTCCTAGAGATCAGAGTGTCACTTGGGTCCCAGGCCCCCAGCCTTCTTGGCTTAGTGCCTCATGCAAGGACTCTAATTTAATTTAAACCAGGCAATAACATATTCGGCTCTAATTCCTTTTAAAATTACTTCTCCTTCATGTGCAGTAAGGATTACACATGCTAACAATCTTCTTTCTGCTGCCTCTGAAACCACTGTTTTTTAAAAAGCATGTATACATTATCTTTCTGCTTGCAAAGACTTTCTCCTCAAATGGTAATAATTGTAATGATAGCTAACTGACAATGTTGATGTGAGCATCACTGAGATAATGTACGCCAATAATGCTTTGTTGAGTACAAAATCCTTCACATGGGGAGACATTAGTATCTCTTCTTATTAACTACAAATTTTTCAGGCAGACAGGTAAATAGTTCCACCATTTCACTGATATGGAAGTTGTGGTTCTAGGAGGTACAGTGACTTGCCCAGAATACTCAGCGTGTTGTAAAGCCAGGTCGTGGCTTCAGATTCCAGGCCCATTTTGTGTTCATTTTTGCCTGGGCTGCAGAAGAGCTGGTGTTTTAGAAGCCCTCTAGCAAATAAATGGGTCTAGGAGTCATGAGTGCTGCAATCCCTTAGGCTTTCTATATCTTCAGTAGGCTTTGCATTGCTGAAGACAACATTTTTGCTGATTTACTTATTTTTCTCAGTGGGAAAATTTGCAAGAAAGGGTATCCTTTGGAGAAAGGGCTAGAGCCCAGACAGGCCACGTTGCAGATAAGAAGCCATTACTCATTGCGAGGAGGGCATTGCAGTGTATCTGTTCATCTAGACCCCAGTGGCCTCCACAGCAGAACGGGGTGCTGAGAAAAGGGGCCCAGCGGCTCCTTCTGCCCTGCATGTTGCATCTTCATTTCAGAAGCTGACTCTCATGGAGTACCAGTTATTTATTTATATAAACTTTCTCTAAGCTAAATCAATGGAAGTAAATATTTCATGACTTTTCTTACTGTATGCTGTGTTCCCTGTAATGATGGTGAGACTCTGTTGGCTGTGTAAGCACAAATGTCGAGCAGTCGAGTGGCACCCTGTTTGAACGAGTTGTGGTGGCTGTGGCGAGGGAGCATGTCTATCATGGGAAGTCTGAACAAAACTAACAGCAAAGGTGCAAGAATTAAAAACAGTGTGAAATGAATACGATTATTTCATAGAATGTGCGGAGGGTCGGGGTGCAGAGTAGAAGACTTGGATACTGGAAAGACAAAGACAGTTGTCATTTGTGGTACTTACGCTCTGTAAGGTCATGGAGAACACTGAATTAACACATATTGGAGAACACATTGGTCTTAAAGGGAAATATAGGGCTTGGTTCCTGAGAGCCTCTGGTCAATCAATTGATACACGACCTTTTTTATGTATGTGTATTTATGTGTTTGCATGTATGTGTGTATCATTAACATTGGACTCATGGTCGACACTGTAGCTCATACCTAAATGAAACTATCTAACACACCCATTTCCCCCATAAAGCATGTCACACCCTTCTTACACTTAGGAATGCTAGACAGCACTTCAGCCCTAGGCTTCAGGGCCCCTTTAAACAGCAACATTACAAAAAAAAAAAAAAAGCACAACATATGAAAACATGTGGCACTAAATAGACTGCAAAAAAGGACTTGTTTGCAATCTGCAAGCTGGCTGAAACAAGAGGGCAGCGTGTCGCTTTGTTTGACCTCAGTGGGGAGCATGTATGTTGAGTGATTCAAATTTTTGCTGCTCTGCACATGCTTGAGAAAAAAGACCTCCACAAGGACTGATTTGAGGGTTACAAATAAACTTTAGTGAGTAGGTAAATTCAGAAATACAAATATATGATTAATAAGGAGTGACTGTGCCCTGGCTGGTGTGGCTCAGTGGATTGCGTGCCAGCCTGTGAATCAAACAGTCGTCAGTTTGACTCCTGGTCAGGGCACATGCCTGGGTTGCGGGCCAGGTCCCCAGTAGGAGACGTGCAAGAGAGGCAATCACATACTGATGATTCTCTCCCTCTCTTTCTCCCTCCCTTCCCTCTCTAAAAATAAAGAAATAAAATCCTAGAAAAAAAAAAAAAAAGAGCAACTGTACCAGAGTTTGAACCCTGGCTCTTCTACTTCTTAGCTTGGCCTGGTTATGCAAGCTTTCCAAGTCTTAGTTTCTTCAGGTGTAAAACAGTGGTGATGCTAATTGTGTTTCAGAGTAGTGTTTATGATAATGGGTATAAGGCACGTCGTATAAAGTGGAAGTTTAATAAGTAATAGCTGCATTATTTTCATCACAGATCTACACAGGGAAGAAAAATTTTTTTTTGCAGAATAGAAAAATAATAGGTGTCAGAGAAGATGTGGTTTCAAATCCAACTTTCATCACTTAGTAGTTATATGACCTTGGACAAGTTATCTTTTATGAGACAATTTTCTGTTCTGTCAAATGAGCCCAGTGACATCGAACTCACAGTGACGTCCAGGGGTGTGAGTGTGGCGTTAAATCAGGCATGCGGATGTAGTGGCATATGATGCCCTCAAGACCAGTCAGTCAGTGGCATTCTCTGCATCCCCGTATTATTTCATTATCAAGTAGAATTTTTATCCCTCTGTAGTAGATATTTATAAATTTAAAATAAAATAAAATATCCTTTGAACTTATTTAATGTTACGTAATCTTGTGCAAAATAAATAATCAAAGGTAATAAGGCATTCATGGGCACATATACACATATCGCCATCTTTTCCCCTCTTCCATGTAAAGAATAAGAGAAAAAAGCTTTACATAATTTTGTACTGATTTTTAAAAATAAGCTTTGGGAATTACAATGTAAAAAGAGAAAAACAGGACCACTGTTCTTTAAAACTTTCAAAAATGTACTTCATTTTAAGGATTTCTTAGTATACTCAACGAAGGACGGTTGACCCGTTAGAAAGACTATCGGACATTTGAAAGAAGAGGGAAATTTCCTATGGGTTAAACAAGGGTCGGTGACAATAACCAAGATGGTGAGGAATTGCTAAAATGACACCGAGGTCAGAATACAGCTGAGCACAGATGGAGAGCGTATTATTGATAAACTGATTTTAAAATGAACTGGGAGAATTAAGAAACACATGAAATGAAGGACTGCTAGCAAATGTCCTATTTGGAACTTTTCTCTATTAGGTGCTTCATGATTTTAATTCACAGTGTAATTATGTAATATCTGTTGAATACGTAGGTCCAGCAACAGGTGAAGACAACATTCCCCAACCTTACAATTTTTCCACAGGCCAGCGTGGGAAGATGGTTTCGAGATGATTCAAGTGTGTGACATTCCAGCCCGCCCCCTGCTGTGAGGCCCGGGTCCTAATAGGCCTGGACTGGTACTGTCCTGTGGCCGGGAGGCTGGGGACCCCTGGGTTAGGACATTCATCGGGAATATTCCTGACTTTCCATTAGGCGTTCTGAGAAGAGCCTGAGCAAGGGCTGCATTTTCCACAGTGAGGTTCATCTTGATTCTGTGGCAATGGCCCAGGGAGGAAGAGGAGAAAACAAAGCTCGCCAGGGCTGCCTGGAAAGTGGAGCTGACTTAAAACGGTGAGCCAGCCTCATCATTCCACATGGGCCTTAAAGTCCCACAGACAAAAGCAAGAAAAATTCTGCGTTGGGGTTACCTTTTGGACTTCTGCTTCTTCCTGGGTATAATCTAGAACTTTGCCCTGTAAATTTCAGGTCTGAGATCTCGGCTTGTCTCAGAGACTATACACCCCCAAACTCCTGCGTCATATGTGGACAATCTTTCAGCACTCAACTGCTTTTGAGAAGAGCATCGATCTGAAATGTGAGTGAGGCTGTGATTTACACAGACAATGAAAAGTCTGTAACTGGTGAGTAACTCTTCATTAGTCTTCATGGACATAATTGTTGGGGACAAAACCCCACATGTGGGGAGATTAAAGAACTAGAATCGGGTAGAAAAGCAAGACTGAAAACCCAAACGACAAACCCTAGCACTAGACAAAGACAATGCATGGTCAAGAACTTTCTAGTTCTTGACTTCCCATTTGCATTTCTTCTGACTGAATAGACTGTGTTTTCAGTTCTCAATAAAAATTAATAATATTCAATGGTTATTTAAATAATGCAAATGAACTAGTTTTTACTCATGCCTTTGACTATTACCCATTTTAAACTTCTGACTTAAAGCTTCCTTTTAGAAGATTTTCTTGTTAATCACAATATCTTAAGTATTGTTAGTCTGTGTCAAAAACCCTTAATTTTTTTCCCTCCAGAAACATAAACTGAGAATTTAACAATCTGCTTTGCAGAAATTTTCGGTGAATGCATACAGGAGTTCAGAGTCGAACATATGGGATTCAAACATGATTCTGTCACATAAAATTCATTTAAAAGTAAACCTGAAATGCGGTCCCTCTGCTGTGCATGCACGTGAGCATGCCCACCACGAGTCTCAGATAGTGCCTTGTACATTTCAGGTCCAAACATTGTTAAGTGATTTCTGATTTAAATGTCAGTTTCCATAAAAAATTACTTGGCTTGGAGATATATTTTTTGTTTCCTCATGGTTTCAAAAGGTAAATGTTGGTGATTTTAGTGCAGTTGTATTAGTTTTATTGGATTATTACTTCCTTCCTAAGACCCACATTTTGCTTATTTTAATAAGATTGCTTTACTTCTGGGAAAATATTCACGAATCAATCCTTGCATAAAGTGAAGAATACTTAAGTGGTGAATAGTACAGGATTCCACTCACCAGGTCAAGTCACTCAGCTATTTGTGGATATGTCTTTTTAGAACAAAACATTTCCATGGGGCTCATACAGAGAAACTCCCACAGAATGGTAGTCATCAGATATGACTGTACTCGAGTTAAGAAAAATTGGGGGCTGAAGTTATCTTGCTGTTGTATGACACAAAACGGTGAGTCTTAATCAAACACTCATAAAAATGTACCTGTAAAAGCCTGTTAGGGGTTGAATTGTGTCCCTTCCCTTACCCTCCAATTCATTTGTTGAAATTCTAACCCCTGGTACCTTGAATGGAAACTTATTTGGAAATCGGTTTCTTGCAGATGTAATTAGCTACAACGAGGTCATACTGGAGGAGGGTGAACCCCTAACCCAATATGACGGGTGTCCTTATGAGCCGCGAGACTTGGACACAGACGTGTGCACAGGGTATCCCCACGGGAGGACTGGAGTCATGTCTCCATTATCCAAGGAACTACCGGAAGCTGAGATAGCAAGGTCTGGCCTGGATACTTCCCTAGCCCCTTTGAGTATGACCCTGCTGACCCCTTATCTCGGACCTCCAGCCTCCAAAATGGTGAGAGAATACATTTCTGTTGTTTAAGCCTCTCAGTTAGTGCTACATTGTTATGGCGGAGCTGGAAAACTAATACAGAGACTTTTTGGAAAATATAAATTGGCTCCTTTCCTATCCTTTTCTGTCTATAACAATGCTGAAGTGGCTTGTTCGTCAATGAACAGGAACATAATTTCGAACCTTAAACTTCTTCAAAAGAATGCTCACCATGCTCCTTTTAGATCTGGTCTCTAAATCCGACATCTCTTGCTTTTTACTAGGTAGGACTGAGTGTGTGAACAAGCTGGACTCTCAGAGATGGATGGTGATGGTCCTCATGTAGTTTGGAAGGAAAAGCAGTTGGAACCTCAGAACACGTGAGTGTTTCTTTGCCTTTGTGTCCAGGGAAACGAGGGTGTCCTCAGACCAGCTGATGATGAGTTTCTGTGATTCATCTCCGGAATGGTCCCAGGGATTCATCTGTCAGTGGGATGGAGCGCTCTCCTTCCTGTGGCTCTGACTCATCGGTGGTAGATCTAACTGTACCAAACACTAGCTTTGTGTGTCTTCCATTTCTCTTAGAAATTATATGATAATATCTAGTGCTTCAGCTCATGTGAAGACATTCATGGCGACTGCTACAGACTGTGTCTGCTCAAAATTCCTCTGTTGACTCCCAAGGCCTTGGTATCAGAAGGTGGGGTCTTTGGGAGGCAGCTAGGCCATGAGAGTGGATCGTGAATGGGATTAGTGACCTCATAAAGGAGAGCTCCCTAGGCCCTTCTCACATACAAGGAACATGATGAGCAGATGGCCATCTATGAAGTAGGAACTGGGCTTTCACCAGACACTGAATCTGCCAGTGCCTTCATCTTGGACTTAATAGCTTCCAAAATGATAAGAAATACATTTCTGGTATTTAAAAGCCACCCACTCTATGGTATTCTGTTCTAGCAATACAAACTGACGAAGGCAGGAACCAATGCCTTTTGAAACCTGCCAAGCACAGGAGGTTGAGGATAATTTGGGCGGTCAAGCTCCCTGAGTGGCCAGTGAACTAGCCCTGCTACTCTTATGGGGAGACAGAAGAGCACACCAACTGCAAGTAAGTACCTACCTGTGCCCGGGCCCTGGGGCAGGCCCCTGACAGTCACTGAATCATTTACAACAAGCCTGCGAGAGTATAACATCTCCCTCTTACAATGAGGAAACAGGGGCTCGAGGTCAGATAACTAGTAAATATCATCACCAGTTTTCCAAAGCCCAAGCTTTTACTCATTGCCTAATATCTATATATCTTTCCTTCAACAATAGAATTCTACAGGACATGCCACCATTAGCATCCCTGTTGTGACTCTATGTTCCCCAAACATCCTAGTAAGGGAAGTGAAAGGCACAGACACACCATATGATACTTCTGCTACATGATGGCATATCTGAACCGACTCAGGCTATGGGGACACTTGTCCCCTAACTGTTTACGTATGATCACATATTTGTAAATTAGGAATTTGTAAATGCTATACAGCAGTGTTTCCCCTGGTGTCTCGCAGAATGACCACCTGCATCTGGTGGGCTGCTTATAAGGGAATATGAAGTCCAGAAATCTCCCCCAGCCTGTCTGAGTGGGGAATGGGCAGGGGATGGATGAAATGAGCATTTTTGCAGAGCACACTGCAGGTAATCCTTATGCAAATTGAAGTTTGAGAGCTCCTGCTGTAAAGGTTGGGGAACCAAAAATCTCTCTGGGAAATTCCTTGCCTCTGGCGCACTGAGCTTCTGAAGGTAGAACTTGGGCTAGGCTCCCTGGTTCCCAAGGGCTGTAGCGGGTGCAGGAGCCCGAAGGTAGCAGGAGGGTCACAAAAAGGACACAACTTCTGCAAGGCTCACATCGGAGAGGAAGAGTTGCACACTTTGTACAAAACAGTTTAACGAGTGTATCTGAGCTCACCTTCGAGGCGAGAGTGTGGCTGTGGAGGAACGGGGTGCAATGGGAATGTGAACGCTTCTGTCAAAGAAACTGTTGTCCAGCTAGTCCAAAACAAACCCGGTCCTCTTTGTCACTTCTAGCTCATGAAACATGCAGCCTCAAGTCATTGCTTCTCTGTCATTTACCCAAGGTGGGCACTGGGTACCACGGGAGTGGATAGTTTGGTGTTGATTTGTATGAAGTGAAAGAGCAGAACCAACTGCCCGTGTTTTGAATTATCTGCCAGCAATGTGGTCTGGCTTAACTGGCCTAACCTCTTCCATTTTTACAAGAGGAAGGCAGTGTTGGTGGTTTGAAGGATTGCTTGATTTTATTGAACAAATTTCAGTTCACTGGTGTCCCACTTAGAAAATAGTAGTTCCAGAATTCTCAGCAGACTGAAACGAAAGGATTTTACATGTACTTCATGTTCCCTTTTAGAATCCAAATCTGAGTCCAAGTTCAGTGTACAGCCATTTACCACACGCTGGTGTTTAAATTTCAGAGTGAGAAAAAATATTTAAATAGCAACCATTGATAACTATCTGCAGTAAATTTGTGAAGTGCCATTGGGCCTGGTGCTGGCGGACACCCCTTTATTCTTCACAGCACTTCTATGCAGGTTTCATGATGCCCATTGCCCAGATAGAGAACGGGGACCCTGTGAATGATGCCATTCGCCGTGGTTACGCAGTGAGTTACCGGCACAGCCAAGATCAGAACCCGTGTCCGTGGGACGCCAATGCCTGTGTCCTCCACCACTGTATCTCCTATTTTGTTTATGGTCCTGTTTCACACTACACAGAATATAGACATGGCTGGTTCTTCATAGTTTGAGCTTGAGTATTTGTATTGAATGCAGCATTCAGCATCCTTGAACAGTGATGAGAAAGAATAACTACTAGGGCTGTAGAACGCCCTGTAACCCAAACATCACTGTGTCTTTAGTGATTGAAGGGATACTGCCATGCCCCCTCTAACCAAGGTGCACCCTGGGCTCCCTGCAGATTGCAATCAGTGGCCAGACTCTGTCTCATTTTGGTCTTTTCACTTCCTGGTGTCCTGCCTCCCCCCATTTTGAAATGGGGTACATAGAGACGGTGTCCATAAAGAAAGGCACATCTGACCTTTTTATTTCCATACGGATATGCCTGAGGTTATTGACTTACGATTCAGAAACGGAAAAATTTGGAATGCTTTCAAAAATAAGAATAACTCAATGTTCATAAAAAAATGTTGGTGTAGATTGAATAATAAGGTACAATGTAATTTTGGCTAATTTTTAATCTATTCTCACGGACATTGGGATCTAAAACCATGCCTCTATTGGTTAATCTGTGCCATTGTGCAAGAACACCAAATGTTGCATTGATAGACCGATTTGAGCTCCAGATATGAATTTACAAAAGGTGGCAATGGTTGCCTTTACTCTGTGGGGGGTGATGTTAATATTTATTATCTGTAATATGTGGGGGGCATTGCAATGTATAAACTGATATTCCCATTTCATAGTTGAGAAGACTGAGGCTCAGAGAGTTTAAGTAGTTCGACCAAGCTGCATTGAGACCAGGTCTTCTGACTTCAAATTCAGGCTATTTGTCTTTCCCATAAAGCTGTGCTTCCTAAAGAAGAGACATCCCTGGCTTGTTATGAGGTAGCCTCACTTAAAATAGAAGACCTTAAACATTTTTGCTTTCTCTCTGCTAAAGTTTATGCCATGTTTGGGTTATGGTGGAATAATACCTGATCTTCTAATTTATACACTGAAGCTTTTGAAAGCAGGCTTCAGGGTTCTGAGTGAGATGTGTGAATAAGCTGGCTCTGGAGAGTGGTCTGGTGAAGAGAGGACGCAGAGGTGAGTCAGTCCACTTCCAAAGGCCAGAGGGCTCTGCCTCCTGAGAGGAGAGGGGCCTGGACATCTCTCTGGACAGACATGCGTCATCTAGTCTTCGTGTCATCTTTAGCCTCAGAAATCTATTCTCCTCTTATCACTCCAATTTACTGAAAGTGAGGCAAGCAAGTGAGGGTTGGTAAGAATGCTTTCAACTTTTCAAACATTCATCCTAATAATGCTGATGTGCAGATGGTGCCTCGTGGTAGACAAAGTACTTTCTTATAAGTAACTCATGGTGTAATAAAAACAAACCAACAACTCATCTTTTCTTATGGCTGAGTAGTATTCTGTAGTACGTGCGGACGGCATCCTTTTAATGTCACCGTCTATGGAAGGAGGCTTTGTCTCCACGAGACATCAGTTGGTAATGTGTCTACCTCAGCCTGTGCTACCAGGCAAGTTATAAGCTCCCCGAACACCAAGCAACATTGCTTTTCATTTGTGCCATTTGTGTATCACATATTTACAAAGCACACAGAAAACATACTCATAAAATGATTATTTCAGGTCAAGTCTGTCGGCCTGTGGGGATGTGAATTCATAGAAGCAGAGCTGCTTGGTAACGCTGAGGGAAATCTAAGCTTTTCATTGTCACCAGGAAAACATGGAGCTAGTTAGGAGCTGGGAGTCGAAGTGAATTTTATCATTCTAAAACTCCAAATTCACGGCGCCAGCTTGCTTCCTTGGCGCAACGCTCCATGCTTTGTAAGCTCATCACTGATGGAGACTTTCCAGAACAGAGTTCATGCTGTCTGCATGCACTGCACGTGTGCAGGTATGGTGTATACACAGGTGTGTGAGTAGGTGTGCATGTGTGTAGAAGCTGGAGATGAAGGAACATCTGACATAGATCCTTTACGACTTGAAATTTTACATATTCTAAGACAAGGAACCAGATAGGGGAAGAAAATAGTTATCCGGATTCTTTTCTTTCTTTTTCCTTAAGTGGAATGTCACACCTTGAATTGTATCTTTGCCCAGGTGCCGAAAACAGTTTAATTAAATGTCCCTATTGCAATAAATTCCTTGGGCAAACAGACGACCATAGGGGCACATAAAGAATGTGAGCATTAATTGCATTTGAGATTAGCCCTATTGAATTAAATTCTCACATGCTGATGCCCTTTGTTCTTAGACCATAAATTGTCCGTGTTTACATATCCAGCTATTGATACATTGACGACGAAACAGTCCCTCCCTCGGTATGGAGAGTTTCGACCTAGGACAAATATCTCCAATCTTAGTAAATAGTAAAGGAACCTGCTTGGAAGTTATCCCACAGGACCACTGATGGCATATTTTATCACGGATAGGGCTTTGGGGAGAAATAGCTGGATTCTTTGTCTTTCTAATAAAAAAATCTTTAGGTTAACTCCAGTTCAAAGTTAGTATTCTCATATACAATACCAAAAAAAAAAAAAAGATAAAACCAAAGTAGCTAATGAAAAATTCAAATTGTTGATAGATTAATTAAATTCCCCACCTACCCAATGCCGACTGATTCTGTCCCAACAGGGTAAAACTGAGAGATGAGGTGGCTAATTAATGTTAATACAGGGAGTGGTACAATTAGAGCAAACTCACCGAAGGAGGAACACCCCTTGGTGAGAGAGTCTGGGCAAGTGTGCAAGGGAATTTGCCCAATATGCACAAGCTATGTCGAATAGAACAACCAAAATTCTATTAAATTTGATTTGACAATGAAAATGCCTGGAGTAACATTATAGAGCAATGTAAATCAAATATAAAATACCTGTTATTTCGGGATTATCGTTAATCACAATTTTATGACTTCAGTCCAAACTTAACTCCTAAGAGACATGGTATTTCTAGCTTTCCTGATCATAGCTACACTTGTGCAATAAAAGAATACTTAACATACCTTCCTAACCCCTGTAAATAGAACAGAATAGATTTTCAGAAAAATGGATATTGCTGCCTCAGTCTTTTTAAGTGTTTAGCATGCAGAGTTAATTGTGTGTATTCATTCTGTCTCAAATGGACACAAGATTTCCGTCTCTGTATTCCATTCTTTGCAATATGGTTTGCAGCTTCTCTCATCAAGAAAAGTACAGTGTATTTCTTTTCTCCTGGAGTCTGGGATGGCCTGGGACTTGCGTTAGGTAATAGAACACAGGGGGAGTGACGTGATCCGTTTCCAAATGCAGATTCCCAAGAGCTTCCAGCTGCTGCCCCATCTCCCCTTGTCACCACCAAGTACAGGTGCCTGGGCTAGCCTGCCAGAGGGTGACAGAGTGCAGAAAATAGGGGCCCTCCTAGCCTCAGCGTCAGTGAGTCCATCAGCGACCAGAAGAACCACCCAGATGACCCTAGACCAGGCAGCTGACCTAAAAAATCACGAATAAATAAATTCTCACTTTTTAAATTAAGCTGCTTGGTTTGGAGTACTTTGCTATGTGGTAAAAGCCAACTGATATAAACTTGAATGGAACTACTAGTCTCCTTTAAACATTTACAACATGTTGTTAAATGTAGAATGGTCACAGATAATAATAAAATAGTAATAATAATAATAATAACGATTTTAATGGCCTTAAACACTCTATGTGTTTCTAGACATAGAAAAAATTCTTCCAAGTTAGAGGAAGAGAGTAAGAACACGGGCTCGATTCCTGGCTCCAACACTCAGTGGCTTTGATACTGACTTAATAGTGTATGTGCCGTGCCTTGATTTCCACAGCTCTCGAATGCAGGAAGCGACAGTGCACAGGTCGTACTGATGCTGATTACTCAAAGGGCTTCCGTGCAGTTCACCTTGAGGGATATAGCTGATATCATCACACAAGGTGAACTGTCATAGGTGACAGGTGGCAGATATATTTTAAATAGTTAAGTGCACTAGGACTATATATTTCTTTCTTATGCCTTTTAGACAATATTGAATGGCTAGTGATTCCATGTGCTACATGCACTCAAAAATTCCATGTCCTTCCACTAGTGTCTCATACGGTTGGGAAATGTAATTACTTTGTATAATTAACAACAATGAGAATATGATTACGTGGTAAGTATTACAGATCTTGCCCTGGGAACAAATTAGCTGCAAAAACGTAAATGACTTTCCCAGGTTCACAGAGTACACAGTTCAACAAAGAAAAGACTTAAGTACTCTTGACTTGGAGTTGATTGCTTTAGCTACCCGAGACTACTTTCCCCTCACAGGCCATATTTCTCATACATATTGATGAAAGAAATCACAACTTGTTTGAAGTAAGAATCGAGATGTTAAAAAAAAAAATAGGATAGGTTGATTGCTGATCCATCTCAGTATGGGATTAACAAACCTATGATATTGAATGTCAAATTTTTTTTTTAAATTGGGAAACAGGTTTCCCACTATGTCTAGTCATTAGGCAGAACCCAATCTCCCAGGTTATAGAGTTGAATGTAAAAGAAGGTGTTAATAAGGACCTCATTGATTTTGTGGACAATGAGAGATGTGGTTGGGCGAAAATTGAACAGTCACCTGAAGGCATCATTAATTGGCCCCTTTAACTAAGAATTTGTGCTCATCTACTAAGTGTAAAATATACAGACTCTATCGATAAGTCTTTAACCCATTCAATGCTGCACAGAATTATGTGCAATATAGTTCGAGACTCTTCTCCTCATTGTATATTGCCCTCTGGAAATTGCATGGGCATTTTCAGGAACCCTTTGTGTATATAATAGGGCCATGAACATGACGGACAGCAAGCTTCACGTCTTTAGGCCAAAGCCTTGGGAAGAACACTGGTTCCGCAAGGTAATAACTCTTTAACTTTGGACAAGTCACTTAAACTTTCGAGTGTTTATTACAGTTCCCCTGTCTGTAAATTGGTGATAATATCAATTGCTTTGTAGGATCGTTGATGCCCAGGGTGGTGCCTAAGTTGGCATGCGTGCTATCGTTAGTGCCCAGAGCTTTTTCTACCTAACTTATTCCCTCATTTAGACTCCTGTTCCCCTCCACACAACTCCACACAAAAATATGCTCCTTGAATAAACTTTAGATTATTTACTATAACTGTCAAAATTATCCCTTGCTTTTGCAGCAATGACATAAGACATAAATGTATTTTTCTTGACGCTCCTATATTGGCACAGTATTTTTGGTAGATTCAAGATTGAGCAGTTCTTAATATCTAATCCTTTATTTGCTTAATCTTGGTTATTGTATCCAATAAATACTGGTGATCTCTATCTTGGCATGTGAATTGCTCTTACAAAGATTCATTCATTACTTTAGGCAACTAAAGCAGTATTTGCTGCACAGAAGCGGCAAGGTTACCAACCTTTCCAGGTTGTGGAAAAAAAGAAAAATTAAAAAAAAAAGAGCCAAATGACAGTTTTTAATATAAGTCCAGGGCAGAAACGAAAGTTGGTCATCGGTGGTGATTTCCGTCACACTCTGTCACCAGAGGTCTCGTCAACCTCCGAGACGACACTCACATGAGAAACCGAAAGTGGTTCCTTTGTAGAATGAAAGAAAAAACCAAACTGACTGCGAAAGTTTCTGATTAGCCAGTGTAAACTCATTTATTCACCCAGAAATTTCTGACTGAGGACAACAGCCCTGGCTGTAGAACACTCTACAGCTGGACAATAGGACTTGTTTGATGCCTTGCCTGTTTGTAGCTGGAACTTTTCCACCTGTGTTAAGGTTTTCACATTTTACATAAAAGTTTATTCATAACATTGTTATTTTCTATAAGGACTAAGTAATTCCTCTGCATGATCTCACATGCAAGCATACAGCTTTTAAGTAAACATAAATGCTTAGCTCTATACTTTTTGTGATAAAAAAATTCCGGCTCTCAGAGTGTTCCACTCTGTTTTCAACAAATTCTAGTTTCCTCAGCCTTCTATCTCTTGCCCTATTATAATTTCATGTAGGTGATAAATGCTTTACCTTAAATTGTCTAATTTTAGGTAGTATTTACCTAAATCATAAGTAGTGCTGAGGAAAAGTTATTAAAAACATTAAGCCTTTTTATCATAAAAATTCTAAACATATTAAAAAAAAAAACAGAAATAGTGCAATGAATACTCATTAACAGACCACCGAGCTGCAATAGTTATATAGTCTTTTGTCATGAATTTTCCTAATACTGAATTTCGTAAACAGTATTACACTTGTAAAGACTTAGAGATTCTCTGTAACAGTATTATCAGAACTGGATTATTAGCATTCATTTCTCTGGCGTTGTTTTAAGTAAATGGATATGGATGGAAAACAAAGCACTATTTTTCTTTCTCCCAGCTCTTTAAAGTGAGATGAGACTCTCAGGGAAACTTTCTCACTAGGTTATTTTTTCTGTGGCGTGTTTCTGCAGAGGCATTAGCGTGCACTCTGGTTGCAGAGATCGATGCGGTACGGACTAAACATAGATTTACTCACGCGGTAGACTGAGAGGAGCCGTGTTGGACAAATGAGTAAATAATGTCTCTTTTAACCAGTTCATAATTATGTATTTATTACATAAGCTCTTCTACAGGAGCTCCAGGGAATTATTACAAATCCTGCCTAAACAATGCTTATTCTTCTAACCACCAAACTTTATAACACTAGGGCATGAGGCGCTTGAAGAAAACAAGCCAACCAGAATCATAATACTGCTTTTTCTTCCTTCTTGAGAAGGAAGATGAGAACAGGATGAGATTAAGAAAAATACTGTCGGGGGGGGGCTGGGGAAGGTGGAAGAGGGGGGAAAAATGGTGATGGAAGGAGACTGGACTCGGGGTGGTGAATACAAAATACGATGTACAGGTGATACATGACAGAATGGTACACCGGAAACCCATATAATTGTATGACCCAATGTCACCCCAATAAATTTAATTTAAAAACCAGGAAAAGTAAAAACACTGTCTGCAGAGACCAATGAAACCTAAAGAAATTAATTTGTCCTGTGGTATATACCCTGTGTTCTATCAATGAGGAAGAGGCAATAAAATATGACACAACCATATGATCTAAAATTATGTATAAATATATGTTAAGTATAATGATATCTCTAACTGATACATACTATAAAGCAATTAATGTATTATTTAAATAAAATATGAAACAACCAAAAGTGGCCTCTTAACTGGGAAAAAGCCAAAGGAAAAGGGGAAAGGGATAAACCCTATACTTCATTTGTGTACGGCCACCCTCGGGGCTTGGGGATGCTGTCCTTTATGTTTGGAATTCCTCCCCAACTCTATTCCACCTTCAATTTCTACTCATTTTTTAAGACGGAGGTCAAATACATCACTTCGTGTTGAAAGTTTCCCTAATTAATCTTGGCAGCTAGTCATTATTTATCTGTTAACTGTAATAAGAGCTAATATTTCTCGAGAGCTTCCTAAAATGCTAAGTGCTATCTAGGCTTTCTCTGACTTATCTGTCCAACAGCCCTAGGGAGTGAGCACAGAATTTGCCCCATGTCAGACATGTGGAAA
Source organism: Micronycteris hirsuta (assembly GCA_004026765.1). Lineage (NCBI taxonomy): Eukaryota > Metazoa > Chordata > Mammalia > Chiroptera > Phyllostomidae > Micronycteris > Micronycteris hirsuta. The sequence continues at coordinate 11,954 of PVJI01009403.1, read as the reverse complement.
CAGGTTTTAAGAGATGAGGTGACTGACCTATAGCCACACTTGGTAAATATTTCTGTTAGAACCCTTCTTAGAAAGAAGGATCATGTTTACCTCCCAGGGCTAGTGGGAGAATTTTATATATGTCTATGTGAAAATTTCCTTTCACTTCAATCCCCAAAGATAATAATTGTTTTTACAATGTATCTGAGATTGATTTTAATCAGGTATGATAAGACATGACCGTCACAAAGGAAGACGTTTATACTCAAAGATCCCAAGAAACAGGGCCAGGTGGGAAGCGCCAGGAGGCAGAAGGGGTGAGTGGAATGCCTGTCAAAAGCCCTTATTATGAGCACGTGGGAAGGAATGGGCAAGGCAAACTAGATATGCCGAGCGAGTTTAGCATTAGACAGTTTGAATAATTTCAGTGGGCTCTGGGTCATAGGGGTGTTTCTAGTTGTTTGGTACCTGGTCCTGGGATAATTTAGGGTGGTGGGGGGATATTGGCTTGCTGTGTGAGAGTTTGCTAAAGGAGGTGGTTGGGGCTGAGATCCCTGGACTGGCTGGTTTGCCTATGAAAGCCGTGTTCCCAAGCAAGTTGTGGACAATGTTTGGGAATTAGCTAGCCCTGGGATGGACAGTCTCTCCAGAATTAGCAAGCCCTCAAGGTATCAAAGCATCATCAAATAAAAGGGCTTGATAGATACACTCACCTTCCTAGAAAACTAAAGCGACGCTGCTGATGATGGCTGCTCCGAATTCCCTGTTACAATTTTGGGCAGATGACTGTTTGCGCAGCCCTCTATGTTGGGTGTTCAGTAGCATCTCTGGTCGCTACCTGCCAGATGCCAGTATGTAGACCCCACACCACCGTGGAAGTCAGTAATATCTCCAGGTATTTCCAAATGTCCCCAGGAGCAAAATCACCCCCAGTGGAGAACCAGGGCTCCAGATAACCCACAGTTATAGTTTGGTCACATTTTCACAAAACTCCTTTCATTATGGATCCTAAAAGCCTTTTATCATTCATGTTTGAAATCATCTTTAATGGAAGAGGAATGGCCTCACTGTCCCTGGTCTCAGAGAGAAAAATGAAGTCACAAAGCACAGTTGCTAAACAGCAGATGTAAGATGAGCTTTAGCAGATGCTGTCTGGAAGGACTACCATGAACCCATTCTGGAATAGATCCAGAAGTGGTCCAGGCGCATCCCTTCTTTGAAAGGCGGGATATAGATTTTCCCAAGCTACTCTTCTGCCTTGGTGAGGGGAGATAAAAAAGCAGGCCTGGACACTTCCCTAGAACGCCTCACCTGCCCAGCCTCTGTAGGAAAGCTTCCATAACAAGTAGGCAGCTCCTGCTTGTTCTTTCTTATTTGCTTATACAAGATGGACATCAAATCATATGCAAGCTCTAAGTGAACATCAACACTGAATGCGAGACCAAGGCAAGGTGTATATGACTGTTTGAGATTTTCTCTAATAAGATGGGCCAGATGTACCAAAATATGAAAACACAGTCCTGGGGGTGGATCTGAAGTGCGACCTGGAGGCACCTGATTTTTCAGTTCTCCTGTTGGCTGGAATTTGATTTAGCAGTGATCGGGAAACTGCGCAGGTGAAGCCAGAGAACCAAATGGAAGCTCAAAAGAGAAAACCCAATGCAGATAAGGGTCAAAGGAACACATATTTTTTTTTCAGGGAATAGATAAATTCAGCACACAATAAAATGTTTTCCTCTCACATTTACCATATTTTTATGTTATCCATGATCACTAAATATTTCATTCCTTTCATGGAAAAGATTGTTATACCTGACCTAGAGATGAGGAAATCGAATTCAAAATATTACCCATGATCACTAAATATTTCATGCCTTTCATGGAAAAGATTGTTATGCCTGACCTAAAGTTGAGGAAATTGAGTTTAAATTGTGTTGAGGACTCATTGTTGAATTTTTGATTTACCTACCTTTCAGATTTCTAGTTGATTGTCATGTTTTGACTCATAAATTGAAAAAGCATATTTGCCAAAAGATAAATGTTCATTAAAGAAATATTTGTTGAATGTATGTATTGAAAATATAGTGCTGAACAAGGCAAACTTGGTTCTATAAAACTTGTATCCTGAAAGCAGGGATAGAAAACTTGAACCTAATTTATTATAGTGACAGAATTTATAAAACTCTCTGTCCCAACCTGCTCATGTGGCTCAACTAGCAAAAGCAACCATCCCTTTGAATTAAATATCCGAGTTTCATGTTCATTTGAAAAAACACACTTCCAGCCCAAGGCTTTGAGAGGTTCACGAGTACGGGCTGTGTGCTGTTTTTGGAACTATTGTACGTGTTGAGGATGTTCCTCAGAGCCGTAAAAGAATGTGAACCTGAACTAATTAAAATAGCGATGGAAGAAAAAGTCTTTATTTTTTATTACCAGTGATATACTCCTACTTCAAAATGGATAATTTAAGTATGTGGTGGAGAGAGGAATGGCTACTGATTTACGTGTTTTGTTGTTGCACTTTTGTAGACTTTATTGGGCACTAAAGCAGTTACACCTTTGAGCTCTAAAACGTAGAGGAAATTATTTATTTCACATTTCGTGGACTGCACGCTATGCTTATGGCTGACCCTGATTCTCTGGAGGATTAGGTCTACTTTTATGCACATTTTTTTTTGGTTTAGGCTGAATAGCTACCCTTTTTGTTTATCAGCTTAAAGTATTTATGATTCACATAAAGCTGGAATTTTGTATAGAGAGGATTTGTCAAAGTTTTGTTTTTTTCCCCCTGTTTCCCTCTCTCTCTCTCTCTTCTTAACTTAGGAAGGCATCCATCCCTTTCTAGAAAAAGAAAAACAAAAACCAAAGCAATTATTTTTTATTGCTTTGGTAAGTGTAAACTTATTGGGCATATATTCACAGTCATACGCTTAATTGCATGATACAGATAAACAGACACGGTCATTTTGCCGAGACCTTTGGTGAAAATGGCGACATGGATCCATGCTTTAATGCGCCCTCTCTGGCTGCGTCCAGAGAAGTGACAGACAAGCTACAAGCAAAGAAGAAAAAATCGCAGAGATGAAGCGATATAAAATATGAAAAAGTAGTTAGGAGATATGCAGTATAAACTGAAGAGCTCCAACATGCATTTGATAGGATTCCCAAAAGGGGGAAAAAATGGAGAAAATAGCAGAGAAGAAATTTGGAGAGGTAAAAGTAGAGAGTTTTCCAGAAGTCCTGAGTTTGGAAATAACTGTGATGTTACTACCTCCACAGCCTTGGGTAAAAACAATAGAATTGAGACAGCAATAATAGAACGCCATGTCAAAGGGACCATCAACACGAGCTTTAAAATTAACGGGTATTGTCTTTCAAGTGAAAAGCACGGTAATAAATGTACTACCTTAATATTTATTATGGTGAATCTCAGGACAAAGGAGATTAAATATGATACATCACTTATTTCTTACAAACTCAGGAAAACAACAGGAAGTTATAATTTGAGATAATGTAATTCTTTGACACTTTCTAGAAAAAATACAAATGCATTCTTTCAGTGATCCCATTCATAATAACTGTGTATACATGCTTCCCTTCTGCATTTTCATTGTCCTTGTCCTTTATTTTACAGGTTCAATAGGATCTAGTAAAGCCTGGATCTGTTTTAAAGAGAAAGACATACGGTAAATGTAGGTCCTACTAATGAATCCTGTATTTATAAATGTGCAAAGCCATTTAATCCACTGCTTTGGGGGAATTCGAAATTATAAGGGCTCACAAAGAGTGAACTGAGGCTTTCTGATCAAAGAAACAGGTGATTTTTCTCTAACGCTACCAGCTATGAGGTGCTAACAATAAGATTATTTTCTACCTCTCATAGAAAGTATTATTAAAAAAATTTTATTTATTGCTTTGAGAGAGAGATAGATACTGATTTGTTGTTCCACGTATTGGCACATTCATTGGTTGATTCTTGTATGCGCCCTAACCAGGGATTGAACCCACAACCTTGGTGTATCAGGATGGTTGCTCGAATCAACTGACCAGGGCTCTATTTTGATTTTCTGTTGTAATAGAAAAGGGCCTGTGTTCTGAGAGGCCTTCATCTGGGGCTCTGCCTTTCACCCTCACCTACTCCTAGACTCTGCTATTTTCACTTCCTAACCACTACCCATCCTGCTGAGGAGTGTTCTAGAACAGCTGCCTGCATCACCTCATCCAGCTTCCCACGTAATGAAGTCCAATGCCTCTCCTGTCTCTAGCATTTTCTCGGGGAAATAATCTGTGCCTTTCTTGCATCTAAGAGAAGTTGCATATTTTTTATTTAGCAAAATTAATATATCAATATGATTTCCATGAACTCTAGATATGCCCAGATATGCTGAGGATTGTGTGCTAGAAACTGTTGAGAATTCACAAGGAATTGTAAATGATTATGACCTTCTTTTGAAGAAGTTTACAATCTAACAGAAAAACGAAGGCAGGACATTAATTCATCTGGAGAGAACTAGAGCTCCGTGGCCGTATATAAGTGACAGAGGAGTGGAGAAACTAGGAACTGTTTTAGAGCCCACCATTCATTGAATTATCAAGTTTTTGTCCTGTGTAGCGTCTGTCACAGTGACATCTTAATGATGATTTCATTGATGGATGCTTACTACAAGCTTCCAAATGCAGTTAAGTAGGTGCTCAGGAAATACATTTGGTAACTTTATCATCATTTGTACCTATTAAGATCTGAAAAGCGAGATGGAAGAGGCAATAAATTGTGTTCTCCAAAGGTGCTAAGATATTTTTTGTTGTGTTTCATTTTCTGGATCACAGCAGTGGCCTTGACTGTGAAGTTACTTCCAATTAAACATCCCAGTCTCAGGTGCAGGCAGCTCCGGGAGGAGTTGACTTCCTGTTTTCCTTATTGACATTGCCGACAACTGGGGCTGCCTCCTCCCTTGCTGCCGCCAATGTCAGCATATTCAGGAGGTGATTCATTTCTGTCGCCTGCATCCTAATCAGCCTCAGCATCCTATCACCTCATGCATCACTGTCAGACCCCCTGACTCCTTGCTATCTTGGTCCCTGCGAGAGATCTGGAGATCAAATCACACCCGATAGTGAAACCCAGAGCCGTAGCAGCCTGCCTGAGCCGGCGAACCACAGGGGCACCTTTCTGTGTGCTCACGTTATGCAGCCTCCCTGACAGCCCTTGACAATGTTGCAGTTTTCCCAGGAGCACCTTAATGTAATTGATTTTAATCACTTTGGTAGGTTTTTGTAATAGAATCAGTCCATTGTCAAGTGCTGCTGCTTCTTGGGCCACCCACCAAAACCTTCTCCTGTGGCTTTCCTGCCATCACTGAGGCCCACGCTGTGGGGGGCCCTGGCCACCTCCTTTTCCTCCAATGTCCCTGTGCAGTGTGGTTCACGCTGAAAGGGGATGAAAGGATGTAGCATTTGTCATTGACACAATGAAAACATTTCCCTTGCTACCCCAAAGTCGAGTGTTCCTGAAATCGCATAAAGTGAAAAAGCAAAGCCATCAATTTCCATGGAATTTTTTTGATCTTTGTCAGACCCCCAAATTACCTACCAAACCGTAACAAGTGACGCATGGAATCTAAAATAACACCAACGTGCAGTAAAAGCAGTGCCACTCTCACTACGAGGGGCGCTGCCCCTACAAGGCGCACCGCAAAGCCAGCGCGGCTTCACCCTTCATCTAAAGTGCTCACAGGGGCTGCTGCAGGTCTGTAGCGAAAGCAGAGTGGTGTGACGCGAACTTTCAAAGAGCAGAGAATACCTGGACATCAGAAACCATTTCGACTTATTCTTCAACTCCAGTCAGTACAAATAATCTACACAAACCTACCCCAAACCTACACAAAAGGGAATTCTTTAGGAAATTAACAAATATGTCAACTCAGTCTATCAGTTGAGTTTATTTTCTCCAACTACGCGAGCTGTCATGCCTCTGCTTGATGTCTCTCTCTCTTTCTTTGATCTCAACCTTTCAATTCTCCACCATCAGACCTTTACTCAAATAAAGACAGCACTAAAAATGGACTTCCACTAGTTGAGCTGAATACAAACAAACATAGACCACCATTCCAAGTTTCTCCTCGCAGCTCAGTCTGCTCTATAACATGTGGACTTACTGTTCAGTAGGGCACGGACTCTGAGTTGTTAACGAACTTGAAAATAGTTCACTGCTACATATCTTACCTGCTCCGCCTGAGGCTCGCAATGCATAAATAGTAGTCATTTGTCTGGGGTGAGAGCTTACATCAAGGTCTTAAGTTTGGTTCCGGCCCTATACTTCCACCAGCTGAGTTAATGGCCTTATATACATGAGTAGTCAGTGATGATGGACATGACTTTGATTGTACCCAGAAGAGATTCCTGGAACACCGCATTGCAACTTCCTCATGTACAGATTAGCATTTAAATAACAGGTTAAGGGACTTGTTCAAGGCCATCCAGCTTTGTGTGTATATTTAAAATCTTATTTTGGAAATGCATTTCCAAGGCTTCAGCTCTTCTTGACTTTGGAGTTCCCAAAGAGTATCTCCTGAAGCACGTTTGGAGGATGACTCTGGAAACTTGTAGAACATTTTTAACTGGAGAGAGATCCTGTGTATGCTCGAGGAGTTCAGTTTGGAGAAGGAAAAAGAAAGGAAGGGAACATTTATCGAGCATCTACTAGGAAAGGTGAGGGCTTGCCAAGTGCTGGACCGTTCAGACTGCTCTGCGTACACCATCCGCCAGTTGAAACCTCCAACAGCCCTCTGGGGGAGAACTATTTTTACCACCTCCACTTTACAGATAAGAAAACCATGGCTAAGCCACCCAGCTAAGAAGTGGTGCAGCCTGATCCATGCCGAGGCACCATGTTATTTTGCCCAGAGGAAACCTCGTCACCTCTCTGTGGAGTGAGTGTTATTGGTCCACATTTACCGAAGAGGAAACGAAAGCTCATAGGAAATCACGTGACCAAAGTCTGGGAGGTGAAAGTGGCCAGAGGTGAACTGCAGTCTACCCCTTTGAATTCTGCCAGGCAACTCCACGACGTACTTACTGATCAGAAAGAAAAAAAAGAAAAGATGACTTAAGGCATTTTAACCCTGACCTAGAGGAGTTAAGTCTAAATCAATTTAGCAAATTAAGTAATAGAAAGAATAGATGCTTCAGCGGTATACATATATGTTTGAATTGCCCTGCCTGTCTCCCTGTTGTGGAGGGGAGATGAGGCAGGCTTTAGCTGGGGTGTTAGTCCTGGTAAAGTCCCTTCCAGGCAGAGTGTAAACCTTATACCAAGTCGCTCCTTCCCAGATTTCTAACATAGCTTCCAGCACATAGGCTGCTCAACAAGCATGTAGCGAACGAGATCATACCGCCAGCCTGGCATGTCACCGTCCCAAACTCTCCACGGTAGGTAGGATCTACTGTTTCATCTGATTCAGGAAAGAAGTTTCCTGTGGGTCATTATCTGAAAGGAGTACTCTGTCTGTTGGTGGCGGTGCATCTTAAGGCAGCTGCGCCCTCAGATAAAATGAGAACAAAGATTTCATCTGAATTCACGCTCGAAATTCAGCTTCAGTGTGTGAATCCCAGTTCCGGCAGGGGGCTGAGCAAACAGTCACGGTATCACCATGGTCTCACACTGAAGATGTGTAACTTGTCAGAGCAGTGAACTCTCTCATGAAATGTGTGCGAGGGTGATGCTGAGCAGGCAGACGTCTGGTCAACGGTACGCTTCCCTGAAGATCTCTTTCAATTACAGAGGCACTGCAATTAGAGACAGGGAAAAGCTGGAGGCGGTCCCTGAGTTTATTTCCTCTGCCGAGGTAGACACAGCCTGAAACCTTGTTTCATATAAAACACCTTCCAAAACCTAGCTTGTCCGATTTCACGTGGGAGGCGCTGATAATGATGTAACCCGAGGATCCCCCTAGTACCACCTGGATTTTTATGTAATTGAACTACATTTTTCCCAAGTAATACCTGCTCTCCAATTTTATCAAATCGTTTTCCTACTTTATTTCCAGAAACAGAGAACACTGCTCCTGGAAGGACACTAAAGATCATCTAGCCCATGTCACTTCTTTTATAGAAAGGGGAACTGTGAGCGTCTGAATGAAGGTTTTCATCTGCATCGATACGCATTCTCTGAATGAGGACTGTTACCCAATCTATTACCTTTTCATTACATATGATCAGTGCTTGCCATTTTACAGATCATGAATCTAGGCTGTTAAACTTTATAATTCGGGTGCCAGAAAAAATGTCCTTAACAACTGAAACAGCTACAAATGCTCACTGCTTTCAGCTATTATATTTTGGTAAATAGAATTTGGCCAGTGCTAGATCTCATGCCATAGAACAGTGATTACTATTTTATAGGATACAGTTGAATTCAAAATATTTTTTTTCTCTGCAAAGACATCTGCATGAAGAATAACATTCTGAAAAAAGTTCAACATTTATAGTGTGCAGCATCAGCTACAAATATTTGCTCTTGTGAGCATAGGGCTTTCTTTTATACCTCTAAGATTTTACATTTCTTGTTGAAATACTCCACTCAGTATTTCGATGCTAAATGTATACTTACTATGGGCAACCCAAGAACATCTTATAGACCAGGGGCATCAAAGTAGTTTGCTAAAATATGGCTACTATGTTTTATTCTTGGCCATTGTCCCCTCCTCCCATCCCCAATTCATAAGTTGAAGCCCCAACCCTCAATGTGACTGTATTTGGAAATAGAGGTATTAGGGAGGTAAAGTTGAATGGGTGAGGCCCTAATCTGTTAGGGCCGGTGTCATAAACAGAGGAGTGCACACATGAAATGCCATGTGAAGACACAGCAAGAGGGTGCCACCTGCAAGCCAGGGAGGGACCTCTTACCAGAAACCAACCCTACCGGCACCTTGATCTTCGACTTCCAGCCCGCAGCACTGTGAGAAAACAGATGTCTGTTGTTTAAGCTACCTAGTCTGTGGCGTTGTGTCACGGCAGCCTGAGCCGACTAGTACAGTTATGGAGCCCCCTCTGTAAATCTGAAAGCCTGATGGCGCTTGGCAGGGAGGAGATCACGAGGCGAAACGTGGAAAAGGCTGCACCGAGGTCTGGGTGGGTGGAGCACCCCAGCAGCAGGGCTGAGCTTTTCCCAGCACTGCAGAGTATCAGAGATGGCAGTGCATCACAGAACTGGCCCTGAAGCCCCCTCTTCCTTCTGTCCTCTCCGTCTTCCCTGTGGTCGCAGTGATAGTATTTCCAATTTCCTTTCGCCCTGTCAGTTCATACTTCTGAGATGCAACAAGGGTGGAATCAAAATATTGAAACTTTCAAACTTTCACATCATTAGAATATGAAAGAGCATAGGTCAACAATTATTTTTATCCCCTCAGAGAGTGGAAATCCCACAATTTATCAGACATACCACCATGCATCTGACTAAATCTGTGAGCAAATCAGCATAGGCCAACCAATGGAAGTGTCCCCTTTTTCAATAGCTGGTATTTCCTACTTTTAATGTAGCTTGGGTGAATCCATGCAATGGAAGTTCCTTTTCAGTCAAACACAATTGTGTGGCAGCTAGGGGTTGAAAGGAAATGAACCCAATAAGGGCATATTTAAGAAATGTCTGTAGGATTATGCCAATTCTTATAATGTCAAGTGATTTTGACAAGCCGTCTGAAGCCCACTAATCACTTGGGTACAATTCTGGAGCTTGCTGCAGTGAGTTCCGACTCCGACAGCAATCTGACTTGACAGGGTCACTGCAGTCCTGGGAGCAGCGGAGACGGGCGGGGCACGGCCTCGAAGGAAAAAGGTCAACGTTGAGTGTCCGGGAGCATCCAGTGTCTCCAAAGGAAACTTCCTTTTGTTACATTTGGACACACTTCAATAGAAAGTGCTTAACTGGATCTGGTTTCTTGTTCAGAAGTTACAGATTCATGGCAGTTGACGAGACGGAAAGATACAATATCACATCTTTCTGTAGCATGCACTCGGCGTGGTGGTTTTCACACCGCTGGCTGGGGAAACAATTGTACGGCCTGTTTTTCTGCAGCTGAAATAAACAGTTTTTAAAAAGTTCTATTTGGTTAAAAAAAATTCTCTTTCTTATTAAACAAAACAAAACATTCCTGTGCTCCAAGCCCTAATTATAAACAACAGAAATGAAAAACTCTCCAAAGGTTATTCCAGTTAATTACGGTATGGAATGCAGCCTGGCTCTCTTTGTCTTTGATAATGACAAAATCTATTTCATCAGAGACAGAGTGTCTCAAAGGCCATCTGCCTCTGGACTACAAAGAAGGTTGAGGGGTATCTATTTGACTGTGACAGCATCAAAGGGGAATTTGTTCTCAGAGCCTTGAGATGCTCCCAGCACATGAAACAAACATTGTGAGCACAAAGTGGTTTTGGCTTTGGACCAGGTCTTCGGAAAACCACCCCCCTTACTTCTGCTGAGTCTTCATTTCACTACGGCTGCTGTGGGCTCCCCTGGCTTTTCCAAAGCTGAACCCCCATCACCCTCCAAATACTGTTCTTTATGGGGCGACCTTGGAGTGGACTCTTCGCCACGTTTCTCAGAACGTGTGAGAAACGTCTGGAATGCCTTCTGAGATGGTGGTGGATTCAGACGACACCATAGGCTGTGCAGCAGGGGCCCAGGGTCTCCTCGCCTGTCTCACGGCTTTCAGTCTCTCCTACGGCACTGAGTTTTCTACTGCCTTGCCTCATGTCACCCGCAGGATAATTTTACAGGGAAGTCACGCTGTTTGGCAGACAAGGAAGCAGAGGATTTGCGAGTGAAGGAACCATCCCACCGTCAGCAAGAATAATAAGGTGGCCTTACAGGCGTAGCCTGACGACTACGAAAGGGAAGCCATTGGTTCAGACGTGGTACATGATTGGAACGATTAATGTCATTAGTTGAAATCACAATGCATGCTGCTATGTCTTTCGGAACTTCAAGTACCCCCTGTGTTCGAAACATTATTGATTGACCTGAATTATTCCTATGATCGACTCTGTCCTTAAAATCTCAAGGCAATTTCGGTGCCCAGAGAGGCCTCTTGCTGGGGCCCACTGAGGGGAGAGGGCGTACATGACTCCAAGAACAGATGGACTAAGGGGGTGGAGGGGAGATGAACTGGGGGTTTAACCCTTTTGTGGGCTGAAAGATTAGGTGTCCTGCTGTGACACACAGGAGCCTGGCATTTACCATTCTCCAGGCAAAAGAGACAAAAATGGAAGAGCAGTGGAGAAGAAATTGGAAAGAATGAGTTGCTAGCGGCCACTTCCACTGGCCCTGTTTCTGGATGCTTTCTATTTCTCATGTCCATCTCCCGAAGTTTTGTCCTGGGTTGGATGTACGGGTGGGGAGAGCGTATACAGACACAGACGCAATGCGCACAGTAGGGTTGCCAGAAGAAATCAGGGCATACTGTCCAATTCAAATGTCAGATAAATGGCAACACGCTTTTAGTTTAATTCTGTCCCAGATATTGCACGGTAGATACCTATCCTAAAAAAGCATTTATCTGAAATTCAAATTTCATTGTGCATCCTGAATCTTCATTTCTGAATCTGGCAACCCTAACATTTATCTGCACAGATGTGTACATATATGTATACATGTACACATGTTTAAATCTATGTGTTTACATGTATGCAACTGTCAATAGCACACCCTAATCCTAAAACGAGATTAGCACTTAGCGCCTGTCCTTACAGGCTCCTGTTTATTCCATACTTCCCATATGTCAAAGTACTCACACTTGTAAGTTCACTTTTTAAAAATATTTATTTACTTAGAGAGTAAGTAAATAAAGTAAATAAAGTTTATTTATTTATTTTTAGAGAGAGGGATAGAGAAGGGGAGAGAAACATTGATTAACGTTGCCTCTCGCACAGCACACACCCCGACTGGGGACAGAACCCACAACTCAGGCATGAGCCCTGAC
>PVJI01009402.1:43787-66478 GCA_004026765.1 Micronycteris hirsuta | reverse complement strand
AAGATGAACCCTACAATTTCACATTGTATAGATACTTAAATAGCTTGTTTAGATAAAGGGAAAACACCTGAGCAGGGTCAGAAAGACAGAGATACGTATAACCCTGTAGTTTCCACATCATATCCTGGGGAGAGCCAGAGCACCCCCTGGACATGATGAGGTGCGCCAACCCAGTAGCAGCAGGTAGACTAGGTTGGGGCTAACACCAATTTGTAGAAATTGTGTAAAAATCCCAACTGTCAGTCTTCTGGAGACTTTGGGATCCCATACATATTGTGGTCCTTTTTATCAAGGAGGAAAATACCCAGAATGTATAAAGCTACACTTGGATACAGCTAAGCATAGAGTCATTCCTTGTCAGCTTAACTAATCATGAAAAATTTGACTCCAATTCTAATAACCATTGAACTTCCACAAAATCTAATTGCTTCACCGAATTCAATGTACTATACTTGGCTCATTTATTTGTAGTGATCTACAAATTTAATATGACATTAATGTAGTATGAATAAAAATGTACACTTAAAGGTAATTCTGCATTATCATCCCACCAACATTGGAAATTTCAAGAAATATTTCCTTTTGTTTATTCTTCTAGTTTATGTCATTAGGTTTTCACCCCAAAACTTCAGAGAGTTGTTTTAAATGTTCTTGAATCCAGACACAAATAAGAGTTGGCAGAGCCAGACACGCTGCAGTGGAGTAGGCTTCCCCACGCAGTTAGTCAAAAAAACTCAGCTCTATTATTCAGCCCAGACTTTCACTGCTCATTTGCCAAATAATACTGAGTCAGAAGCAAGGTTAAAAAAGGACAAAGTAAATTAGAGTTGTAGAGATAAAATTAGCTCTTCCACACCTACTGGTAACCAGCAAAAGTTCTGATACACTCAAATTGACGAATTCCAAGAGACGGGGTAGCTGAACTGAAGTTCCAGTGAAACGTAGTAGATCAAGATATGTTTTTGTTTGTTTGTTTGCTTAAGGGTTGATGTTTCAGGTAAAAAGAAAGCTAAAAGCAACAAATTCATTGGCAAGTGTGGCATCTGCTGAGAAAGCATCTCATGTGAAAATCAGAAGCATTATGGATGCTAAAGAAGCAAAATGGAATTTTCAGAGCATTTGTACTTCCGATAATCATAAGAATATGTACTTGCATTTGCATTTACCTTTAGTTTTATTTCCAATTCTTTTTTTTTTTAAGATTTTTTTAAATTTTATTTAATTTTTAGAGAGAGGAGAAGGGAGGGAGAAAGGGCAATGTATGGTTGCTTCTCACATGGCCCTCACTGGGGGCCTGGCCCGCAACCCAGGCATGTGCCCCGACTGGGAATCGAAACGGGACCCTTTGGTTCCCAGCCCACACTCAATCCACTGAGCTACACCAGCCGGGCCTTATCTCCAATTCTTGTTTAAATATATTTCCAGAAACACCACATTCTTGTATGTGTGTAGCATCACACAAACACTTCGTTTTTGTTCTGGTTTCTACATCTGTCTCACACCTTCTCGCTGGAAAAGTTTTGGTGTGCTTGTAACAGGGTGCAGCCGGGGTGGGGGGCAAATAGGAATTTGTAATGGGGTCCAGAACTCAAGGTGTCCCAGAAATATTAGAAAAATATATATAGGATGTCCTTACACCCACAAGTCTGAGCTGGGGGATGGGACACAGGGAACAGGGCCATTCAGAGCTGTTTTGTACAGCAGCAGCTTTGCAGCTAACCTCTGGCATGGTCATTTAGCATATCTATAACCTTTAACTGGTTTCATACATGTGCTAAATAGCTGTGGCCTCACTTTGAGCCAGGGGGATGGAAATGACTTCCACCCAAGATGTAAATGGGAGGCAACTCCCCCTGGTCACAGAGCCCTGGTCACAGGTGTGAGAGCTTGGAGACGCTTGGCTCGATACCACATGGTCACACCTGCCCACAGTTAACGTGGAAGCCCAGTAAAGCTGGAAGGATATGGAGTGCTGGCAGGTACAGCGGACTATAGGAGGAGTTGGAAGTGGGGCTGCAGAGGAAGATTGGTGTGCAGATTTAAATCCAGGTGTGGCAGCCATGCAAAGGGAGAGGAACGCATGACTTTTGGTGAGAGGGGAGAACCCTGCGGCTTTGGGGCTCCCTTTGCCATGCAGCTTAGGAAGCTGGGAAGCAAGATGTAGCAGCGATGCAGAGCTTTCTCTTAGCAGTTTGGAAGAATGCAGGAGAGATGCTGCGGGAAGCTCTCTGGACCACACGGTTGTGGCAGGAATGACCCCACCGCTTGAGCAGAGGGCAGGACCACGCGGCTTTGGGTTGCTCCTTTTGCCACATGGCCTAGGAAGCAGGAGAGACTTTGCGTGGAAGAAAAGGGGTGAAAGGACTCTTGCTGGTGGGCCATGAGAAGGTGCCACATGGTTTTGGATTCCCTGGAGATTGCAGTGGCGACACAGTGGATGGTGTCAGAACTGAGGGGCTGCTTGAATCACGGACTTCTACTTCTTTTCCTGAGATATGGTACCCTGGACTGGGCAGGGGGAGAAGGAAGGACTGTGAGTGTTTGTGGGTGTTCTAAAGAACTTCAGTATTTTAAAGGAAACATTAAGTCATCACTCCAAGCCTGTATAACTTGTAACTAAATAATTCCTTTCCTTTTCACCAGTTTCTGGCATTGAGAGATGTATTTCCTTTGGTGGCGAGCAGAATGAACCTAGAATTGGGGTGGGGGACCCCAGTAGCACAAAGGGAATCCTTTTGGTAACAGTATATCATTGGGTGCCCCCGCCCTGTTCTGTAACATGCTGTCCTCCCTAGAGTGAGAAAGGAAATAGGGGGGTAGAAACGCGATAATGACGTGGTTACGAACAGAGGCTCAATTCGGAGACTGCCTTGGAGTTGAGACTTGGTTTTACACTTGCTGGTTATGTGTCCTTGAGAAGTTCATTGAATTTCCTTAAGCTGTTTCCTCACCAGTAAAATGGGGATGATAGTATCTATCTCAGAGGGATGTTGAGAGTTTTAAATGAGATCTCACACATAATGAATTTTAAATAGAGCTTCATAAAAAATATGATTGTAACTATTATAAATGACCAAGTAGTTCTTAGGAGTTAGCTCTGTGCATTAACCACTTTACATGTGCAAAAAGTACTATAAAACATTTTAATTTCTCTGTGCAACCCCCCTTTCACCTGGACATAATATTAATCCAAGACTTTCCTCCATTTACCAATGAGGCCACTCTCGCTCCAAGGGGGAGTTATCATTTGAAGATGTAGAGAATTAATGGTTAATTATTGCCATGTAGGTTTTAAAAGCTCCCAATATAGGTAAAAGTTGGTAAAAACACAATATAGATAACAACAACAAAACCACCTTTTTGAGTTTCTCTGGCACTGTGCCCACCTGCCCGCTGCTCACCGCTCTGATTCTGTGTGTCTGAGCCAGGAAGAGAAAAAGAGAATTGAAAGGAAAGAAAAATAGAGCCCCGCTGCTTGGCTGTTGATGTAGAAGTGCGGCAACTGGGGTAGAATATGCCACCTTTAAACTGGGGAAACAGCAATAGAGGGTGTCTGAGGGCCACTTTCCAGCTGACCTCTGACCGGCCAGCAGAGGCGCCCGGGTCACAAGGATATGGGGACCAGCTGAATCAGGATGACTGCCTTGGACTGCAGTGGCAGAGAATATAAAATGAGGGCTGTCTATCTCAGAGAGGCTCAGGAAAACAATTTAATCTTACCTGGAGCTAGAAGAAGGACATAAAATTAATGAATCTTTAGCTCAAAGGAGATGTGAATTCACAAACAGCAGCTTGGGCTGTGTGGCGAGAGGGCCGCTGAAACCCACGCCACTGGAAGAAGCAGCCCAACAATTGCGTCTCTCCCTGGAGAGCAACACAGGACAGACCAAGACCAAGTGGAGTTTCCTCCCTAACCTATAATGCAGATTTTGTCGTAAACCCTGAATCTTAGAATCCACTCTAGGGATGAGGAGAGTAGGGAGAAATAATTCTATACTTGATTTTAAGCTCGAAATGATTGCAACATGTCTGTTTCCTAGAATGAATCGATTGCAGATTCTGATCCTGGATATAATTGGAGCTCAAGATAGAAATCAAGTTCAGTTATGAGAAAATAAAGTTACTTTTTTGTGCACTTGAAAATATTGTGGTCCACATACACGGCTCTCGCCAACTGTACAGAATAGGTTTTATTTCTATATAGTAGAAGAATAAACTATGTATCAGAGAGATTATGCTATTAGCCTAACACACACCCAGACACTGTGACTGCAGTTAGGGTGAACCTGCGTTCTTCTACGTGGCCAGCTGGGCTCCCTGTCAGATGCACAGCGGGTCTTAGTTATTTGTGCAGCAGTCCAGTGGTTCTAAATTTAAGGTGGACAAGGGGCTTATTATGGCTGTAACATCTCAAAGATTCTGATTCCTTAGATCTTTGGTGGAGTGCAGGAATTTAAAACTTTGCCATGGTATTTTGGTTAAGACATCCAGCAAGGTTCGTTCCAGGTTAAAAAAAAAAGAAGAAAAGCAGAAAAGGAGGGAAAGAACATATGACCAAGTACTAAAATGATTACATATATACAAAATAATTATTAGGTAGTAGCATTATAGTCACTCTTCAAGGAAAGATATACACTATTGCAACATTTAGGAAAATATAAATAGTTTAACTTAAATTGCTGGATTGGCCTCTATATGTATCTGTCATTGCCCAGGCAACTATAACCATGAACCAATCATCAGGAAAATAATACAAAACTTATTAGAACAAATGTAAAATGCAAATATTATTGAAGTATATAAATTCTTTGTAATAGTAATTATTTTACAAGTGACAATGGAAATGTGTGTTGACTAAATGAGTAAAGCACAATCATTTTAAAATAAAATTAAGAACCTAAACTAACAATTTACCGAACAAAAAAACCAGTTTACTGGTTGAAAAAAGGATGGGCTGCTGTGTCTAATGACTCCGTTGAAATGAGCCGTTGTGGCATCGGCCAGAAGAATGGTGCTTGGAACTTTTACTGATAAGGAACGAGTTAACGGTGGCAAGATTCAGCCACCCCTTGTCATGTCTTCTCTTCTCATCTCTCACCTTTCTAGGAACAAAAGATTTTTCAAGTCGAGTAAAGCTGCAAGAGACTGTCAGCATATTTTTTTTTAATTTTTTACGTATTTTTTTCTAGAGAGAGGGAAAGGGAGGGAGAAAGACAGGGAGAGAAACCTCAATGCACAAGAGAAACATCAATCAATTGCTTCTCACGTACCCTCAACTGGCCCGCAACCCAGGCATGTGCCCTGACTGGGAATCGAACTGGTGACCTTTCCTTTTGTAGGCCAGCGCTCAATCCACAGGGTGACACCAGCCAGAGCAAGAGACTGTCAGCATCTTAATACAATAGCATCCTCAGAGTTGTTCAACATCCATAGGTGGGGCTCAGTTTATTCAGGAAAGTCTCACATTCTGAGGAAACCCTTAGCCAGGCAAACCAAGATAATTGGTCACCTAATTGCAGGAGCAAAGATGCCTTATTGGATAAACGTTCGACTCAGAGGAATATGAAGACATTCATAACAGGAATACTATTTTGAATAGTATTCATGATTTGTCTCTTTTGCCTTCCCAGGCACAGACTTTCAATAGTCTTCCCAAAGCGTCCGTCTCCCTGGGACAGGGCAGTTGAGCTGTGATTTGTGGAGAAGTAAAAAGTCTGGCACTTGGTATAAAAGGGGATCTTGGTGAAGGAACAATACAAGGCTTCAGTCAGATATGTAACTCAGGGCTATTGAAATGATAGTGTTTCCAATATCCATATTGTGCCTTGAAATTATAACATTTCCTCCAGTCTATGTTCTTGAGAGAGGATTTGCAAGGTTGCTTTGTTCCCTTGTACCTTACTGAAAAAGAGTCAGAAAGATGTACAATACAAAATTCCCCTCTAGCATAGAAATGATCTTTCTTCTACCTTGAAGAGCCAGATTCATTTTATGATATAGAAATTATATGATATTGAGGAAGTAAAAGAGCTCCTCTTCTTGCCCTGGGACATTGAAAAGAGCACAATAAAAGTGAGATGTAAGAAGAAGACAAGTATGAGTATGTCCTGTCTCCAGGTACCACTAAGAAAGAGGGCAGAGTGTCCCCACTCTCTGGGGAAGATTCAAGGAGGAAACCATCTCAAGAAATGCCTGTGACAGTGTGAGGTATTGACAGATCAAGGTAACTGGTGGTATAGAAGACCCTAAGTTGAAATTTTCCCAAGCCACCATCAATTCTCATGTTACACGGATAACTTGAGAGCCAGTAGGCCTGCAAAGATGTGTGCTATGGGCGAGCAAACTGCTCCTTCCCCTGCCAGAGTCTAGGGGAGGATCTCCAGGCAATCATGTCAGATAGAGAACCTGGAAAAATGCTTAAGGTTCTCCAATCAGTGGAAGTCAAGGTGAGAGGGTGCAGGGCTTTATCAGAATCATCATCCTCATCATCATAATGAGTTCACCAGCTAGAGACTTAAACAGCAGAGGATACTAGGGTTCCGATTACCCAGTTGCACATGAGTTTGGTTCAACAGTTACTGAATACCAGGTCTGATTTAAAAAAAAAAAAAGACTAGAGACTCCTAACTCGAGGTCACTTAGCCCTACAACCCTCCACCTACTCACCAGACCTCACATGGAGGAGAAAAGCAGGGGAAGGGGGAGTCTCAGTATCTAACACTCTGAAAAATGTTGTTCAGGAAAGACTGAACCCTGCCACAGATTCTATTTAAATGATTAGATCATGCTAAGCATTAAGACAAATTAGAAACTTATTTATTTTTATTCTGTTCTCCAGAAGCTAGATGTTCAGAAACATGTGCAAGTCACTGAGTAAAAATAGAAGCTACTTTATTTTTTTGGTTCTTGAACATCCTCATTGGGACATAAGTTAGTGCCATTTTTTTAAGGGTGTACGTGGCACTGACCCTTTTTTTTGGTACAGAATCATTACACTGGTCCAGGAGGGGCTGCAAACTGTTCACCCAACTCTTTTCTCTTTTCTCTAGGCGAGCAGTTGAACTGCATGTACAAGACAACTTTGCAGGTCAGGCCACTAAGTCCTGGGTATGTGAATATAAGTGAACTCAGAGATATCACTTGATGGTTGGCTAAGTAAAACTTTACCCTCGTCCAGCCTTTTCATTTCCTGTCAACTGGCTGTGT
Source organism: Micronycteris hirsuta (assembly GCA_004026765.1). NCBI lineage: Eukaryota > Metazoa > Chordata > Mammalia > Chiroptera > Phyllostomidae > Micronycteris > Micronycteris hirsuta. The sequence continues at coordinate 59,272 of PVJI01009402.1, read as the reverse complement.
ACAGAAAACTCCGAAGCAGGGAACACAGTCATAGCCTGGCAGCCACCCGCTGACCCAGGTCACCCTCATCAGACTCTAGCTGATGTCAGAAACAAACTTTTATTGGGTTAAGTCCCTGGAAATTTGGGATTTATTTTTACAGCACTTAGCTTTACCTTGCCTGACATTTATGAGAGTGGATAAAATGACTGGAATAGGACTGATGGGTTCAGAAAGGAGAAGGAAAACCAGAGATGGGATTCTTAAAGTATCAGCCGTGGTGATCTAAAACCTAGAAGATACTTACTAATCAGAACCATCTTAGTTAATAATGACAGAAACCTGACTCAGACTAGCTTATGCTAAAGAGACAATTCATTGGCTCATTAAATTATAAATTCCAGAGGTGAACCTCACATGATTGGAAACAGGGATTCAGATGTTACTGTTTGTGCTCTCTCTCGCTCTCTCTCTCTCTCCCCCCCCACACACATCCTTCATTCAGACGCTCCTTAAAAAATGATGCCAAAGAGCACTTACTGTTCTCTGCTCTTCTCGTCACCAGTTGTTAAGTCCAGAGGGACGGGGTGCTCTGAACGTCCAGCCTGGGCCACCTGCCAGCCCTTCTGACAAATCTAGACAAACTTCCGAAGGAAAAGACGCAGAGCAGACAAAAATAACATGTATCTACCACAGTGCCTAAAAAAGATATATAGGGAAAGAGATACAAATATATATAGATAGATAGATAGATAGATCTATATATATATAGATATATATGATACAACTACCACAGTGCTTAAAACAGTTTACACACACACACACAGAGCACTAATTAGTCAAGTTTCTGAAATCCATAGGGCGGAGCAGAACAGTTTTCCTTTACAGAATAGGCCATTTGTTTTGACAACTCTCAGAGACTGCCTTAATATTTAATTAGCTTGACTAAATTTAGACAGGTCCCTGACCTCTTTTTTTATTTTTTTTAAGAACATTTACTTTAGAAAAGTTACAATTGCAAATTTTTTCGCTGCCCCTTTGAGGTATAAATTTTCTATAATTCAGGAATGTCTTTCTCCAGTAGCTGAAAACTATCCCTTTGGAAAGTAACCACCAAGAAAAATCAGTGCCTCGGCTCTGGGTCCCTGAGGGATGGCAGGAGTCTTACTTCAATACGTGCCAATTAACAAACACACACGAGCCCATCGCACTCACCAGCCTCCCCACGAATGCCCCCCCCCGCCCCGCGCTCTCCCACCTGTTCACCTCCATGCTTAAAACTCTCCTGCCTTTTGTTTCCGTGGAATTAGTACTATTTCTGTCCCTTATTGGAACAGTCTCGAAGAGTCTTCTTTGCTTATTTAACCAGTCTGGTCAGGCTGAACCTTTTGAGGCTTGTTTTCAAACTTTCTTAGGGGCTTTCTTCAGCAGCCTTTGAACCTCGGCTACTTTACCCCTGCAGCTTAGACACAACCCTTTTGCAGTGGCCTTTACTGAATGTCACATGTTTCCAGTGAGCTTAAGCCACTCTGATTGGTTGGAATGTAAATTTCTCCTAAGCTTTGGTAAATTCAGAAAATTGTTCCACTTACAGTACCCTGGTATTCTTTCCCTGACCATGGAACTTTTCCCCATGCGCACGCATAGCTCAGTCCCTATGTGGAGAGCAGGACCAAGAAAATGGCATTGGTCCGGTAGAGATAAAGGATAGAAAACAAAGTGCAGTCGCTCATGTCAGCCAAGATGGCTGCCAGCCAGCCGTGAGACTTTTGTTCTAGAGGGAAGCTATTTAAGTCGTGCTGGACACATCTGGCAGGGAGACACACCGAAGATGTCTATCTGCACATGTGACCAGAACAGCCAGGTCTGCAGAGCAGGACCGCCCACCAATAGGCTGCTGGGATAATTCCACACTCACCATCAGGGGTTCCAAGACATTTATGGGAAAGGCCCAGAAGGGTGGAGTCCACCACTTTCAAAATATAACTGAGGCAGGTTCCAGACCACTGCTGAGACAGCTTAGCTCCACACACCAGGGTGCTGCTCCATGCCACGTTGATCTCCCTTGGCATCAGACACTAGAGGCCCTGCCCTGCTGCCCACCATCAGTTCTTCCCGGTAGGACCATTGAGGTACGCAGAGTTAGACGAGGGCCTCCAGGAGCCACACGCCAGGCAAACACGCCCAGTGTAAGACTTTCCCTTTGAGCCTGGATGGGGCTTGCGAATAGGGATGATCTCACTCCTGTGATCCATTGCCCATCTCTGCCCACCTGGCTCCAGAGATGCTTCCTTGCAAGACGCTGACAACTTCCTTGCCCACCGTGCTGTCTCCCAGACCTGCAGACTGAGACTCCAGGACTTGGGTTTGTTATCCCCCATTGATTCCTGTGTGTGTGTTATATTTCTCTTAGATTGTTAAGAGTGAGTAGGATATTAATGTATATTGATATTGTACTTTGAGTGAACCTGCATTCAATAAAAGCTGAGTGACTGGCACAGTCACTGTGTGTGACTCTTGTCTATTTTTTGGTGCTGGACTGCTCAGCAGGAAGCTAGCTGAGCAGTTGCCCAGCTGGCTTATAGACAAACATAAGCTCCTGACACCCTAGCCAAGACCCACGGGAGTCCCAATGTAGATTTCTAGAACTCTTTATGTATGTGGCTAGCTCCCTTGAGTACCTTGCCCTGCAAGATTTCACTGTCTTTGTCTCCTTGCTCTTTTTATCTCTGATTCCTTAACTATGGATCTGTTTATTCAGCTCTCACCTCCCTATGCTGTGGTCTGGAAATCACCCCTAGGCGGAAAGCTGGGGGTGCAGTAGGACTAACTTCATTCATTTCTCTTCTCTCAAGGATCACCAGCTTCCTCTGCGTGTTGACTACTGACTGAAAATAGTTGCTTCCAATGTTGTTGTTTTTTTTTCCTCTAGTTTTTGATTGTTAACGGTGGGAGGCCAAATACTGCCTTCTTTCCTTAATAGACAGAAGTGCAAGTCCTAACATGTTACATAATCCGATCAAGAACATCAAAGGCTTTATGCCCCCAGACAACTCAGAAACCTGCCAGCCCTTTGTGTTTATGTAAAGTAGCCATTTGTTTCCATCTGAAAGCAGGAGTTCCCCAGGTCAGGGCATAAATACACAGCTGGTCAATTGTTTGAAGTGACTTAATATCAAATGCAACTTTATAGAAATATTTTAATACATTTACACAAAGACATGCTATCTATTTGTAGATTATATTTATACTTGTGGTATATAAAAATCCTTTCCAAATGCTCACTTATCTATAGGCAGTTATAGCTGTTCTTCAATTCTAAAATTAAATAAATAAGAATAGTAATTGAATGGCTATGAAGTTTTCAGAGAGGCTATTAACACTATATATGCATCATTAGAAAGATTGTTCCATACTATTGAACTTATTTTTCTTGAATGTCCAAGCCAAGCTCATTGTCTCTTTAGTTCCTGAACTCCTAAGCTCAAAGACAGCAACCACTTCATGTCTGCGAGTTATACCCGAGAGTCAAAAATTTCATTGAATGATGAGGTTCATGGCTTATCATAGGCCAGTTCTTCCCGGTAGGACCATTGAGGTACACAGAGTTGGACGAGGGCCTCCAGGAGCCACACGCCAGGCAAACACGCCCAGTGTAAGACTTTCCCTTTGAGCCTGGACGGGGCTTGCGAATAGGGATGATCTCACTCCTGTGATTACTTTGTGTTATATGCAGTGGTGACGGCATCATGCAAATTAAGTCACGGACTTAAGTCACCAATCAGTTTGATTTTGAGTTATTCAAAAGAGAGATTGGCCCAGCTGGACATGACATGCCAGGGTGAACGTTTTAGGAGAGGGCTTAGTTTTCTCTGAGAGCAGAGATTCTCTTGTTGCCCCAAAAGGAAGCTGCCATGTTGTGAGAAGGCATGTAAGAGGACTTGTGAACAGGCCACATCACAAGGAACTGTGAGTCTTGAAGGGGCTAACGGTGGCGGATGACCACAAGAACATAGGCACGTCAGCCCTACACCCAAAAAGAAATGACTTTTTTCAGTCACTAAAACAAGCCTGTAATAAGACCCTGACTCCAGAATAGAAAACAGTCTAACCAAAATCTTTAAATGAATCTTTGGGAGACTCTGAACAGAGAATTCAGTTATGCCACACCTGGACTTCTGACCCACAGACACTGAGATAATAAGTATATGTGGTTTTAAACTAGTAAACTTTTGGTATTTTGTCAGATAGCAATTGATAACTAAGAGATCTGTATTGGTTAGTAAAATATTAGGCACTTCTAAGCCCTGGCTGGTGTAGCTCAGTGGATTGAGCGCGGGCTGGGAACCAGACAGTCCCAGTTCAATTCCCGGTCAGGGCACATGCCTGGGTTGCGGGCCAGGTCCCTGGTGAGGGCCATGTGAGAGGCAACCATACATTGCTGTTTCTTCCTCTCTTTCTCCCTCCCTTCTCCTCTCTCCAAAAATAAATAAAATCTTTAAAAAAAATATTAGGCACTTCTAATATTCATCCTGAGAACCCCACCATTCAGTCACTCAAGCTGCTATTGCTTCCGACCTATGAACACTCCCACACTTCGCCAGCTAAGGCGTCATGTTCGAACAGCGGGGGTCTTCAGAGCCCTTCCTCTGCAACATGGCAGTTTCCCTTCCTATCGGTGGGTGGTCAGGCCATACTGATTGTTAAACACATTAATGTGACACTAGATTATACATGATGTAACTACAGACTCTAAACACGGGCTACATTACTGTATATGTCTGAGAGCTACTTCACAGAGCTGGGAGATTGTACAAGAAAAGTTCCTGTCTTCGTGGGAATTACCTGTGAGCTAGGGAAGGGATAGAAAAAAAGAAAATCAAGTTCACAAGCATGAGTTTTGACAGTGATAAATAATATAAAGGAAACTAACAGGGTCTGCATGATGAAAACATCTGCTTCATGCCCAGAGTTTGCCGCCTTAGTTTCCTGAACTGCCCTATTTTGTCCCAGCTTCCTTTTTGGCCTGTTCTCATTTAATGATAAAGATGGATAATGATGATATTATTTATAATGATGATTACATAATTAATTAAAATATAATACAATCACAGCATTATAATAATAACCACTACAAGTATATATACAGTTTTTTTTCTTTGTGCCAGGCATGGGTATAGCTGCTTAACATACATTGAGTCATGTAATCCATTCAATGACTTTGTTACTCGAGTAGTCTTTAAAGTACATTTTTGATATATATATAATATAGTAAGTGTAATATTAAAAATCTGTAACAACCAGTAGGCATGGGTACTGGCCAGTCCGAGTTCATGAAGAGTGATTGTCAGGGAGACGATGTGTCAGAAAGGCGGAATTCGAGCTGAGACCTGAGAAGGAGCCGCAGCCATGGGACAACTGGTAGCAGGTGAGGGCAGACAGGGGAACCAGGTCGCTTGGTTTAAGACCATGCAGGACCATTGTGAGAAGTGGGATTTTCCTTGTAAGTGAAAGGGGAAGCCTTTGAAAGCTTTTGAGCAGAAAATGGCATGATTTAATGAACTATTTAAAGAAAGCCCCTCTGCCCCCTGGTGTTTTGGCCTCTAGTATTTAATGGCCACAACACGTTGTCAGGAGCTTTTATGGGGAGGGAGCTCCTTCACTGCCTCTCCTCTCCCCGCCCTGCTGGCAGTGTCCCCACGTGGCCTCTCAGGGAAACACATGTCAGGTAACTTGCTGCTACCTGTCTCACTGCTGATACCCCACTTGTCAGAAAACTTTTAAGTCCATCCACATGACTTCAGTACTTCTTGTACTTCTGAGCATACTAATGGTTGATCTTATGTCTACTTCTTAGAGAAGCTGGATGAGCTGTTCTGTATGTTAGCACAGCTGCAGTAAAAGAATGTAGGCTAGATTGCTACATTGCTGGACACTAATGTAACTGCTGCTATATTCGCATTATCCTTCCCCACGCCTTCCATGTAAGTGCCTTGTTTTGATGTCATTTTTTTGGCCAGTATCGAAATCATATAGCTTTCCTGGCACAGAATAGTCAGCACTTGACTCCAAAGGGTTTGTATGTATTTAATGACCAGATTTATCTGGGTAACGTGGCTGACAGTTGGGGGCTAGATGTGTTCCTCCTGATTCATTCTTCACCCGGAACATTGCCTTTGCAGAGCCGCCCCTCTGGGACCACACGTGGAGGTCCGCAGGGAGAAGCACGCTCCATGCACAGAGCTCATGAGCTTAAGACTCCAGAACTGCCCTATTTTATCATTCCTTAAAAATCTTAAAAATCATCAGTTTCTTGGTTTCTTTTTTTGTCCTATGATTACGATGTTGATGAAGATGCAGTAATAACAAACACCACAAGTATATATCCAATGTTTCCTCTATGCCAGGCACGATCATAGCTATTTAACACACATTATTGCATGTAATCCAGTCAACAACTGTGTGACTTTAATACAATTTCAAACCCATTTTACAGAGAAAAAAACTGAGGTCTAGAGGCTGGAAGATCACACAACTTGTGAGAAGTGAACCCAGAACTTACTCTCAGAGTGTTCTGACATTAAATCCCATGGCCTCGTCCCGCCATTGCTCCCTGGACTACAGTGTTCTTGTCCCTCCAAACTATAGCTGACGACTTCAAGTGATGCACTCATAGATTCACTTAGGAAATGGCACTTTCTGCTCTACCTTTGCCTTGGGGAAATCCTTTCAGCGTGCTGTCTCCCGGTAACACAGGCAGGTCCTGTTTCGTTTTTGTGACTCACCCAGAATGTGCCTCACCCTGCTTTCCTACTTGAAGCCACTTATAGCGGCTCATAGATCAAATGGAAACAATGCTATGGAAACTTGGTAACGCACACAAACTGATTTATTGCTAAATTAGTTTGTGAGGGCCAAACAGTTTCTCTAAGGGACAAGGAATATGTTGTTTTGTTGATTAATACCCATATTGTTTTCAAAAAGGGATTTAAATCCATTAGAAACATAATTTTAACTCAATCTTCTGTTCTTTAACACAGCCTTAAAAATAGTTATAGAATATTAATTGAAAAGAAATTTATGTTATTAAGTAACACTGTTTGGATTGCAGTTGGTCAGAAGTAAATTATATTTGTATTGCTTAGCCAAGAAATACCTAAGAGGGTTTTTTTAATCTATTTTTTAATTATAACATTGGAAATAGTAAAAGAGTTTTTCTTGTAGAGTTTTCTAAATTCGTCTACTATTTGTATTTTAATGTGAAGAAGCATTCTCTACTTGTATAGAAAAAAAATCCACATTTACTTTCCACAGATGTTTTGAATTTCCTTTATGTTATGTAGTCATTTAATCTTTTTTTATAATTGGCCTATTTTACCTCTTTGCTTATTTATTTGTCATAGAATAGCATGTCAAGGCAATTTGTGCTTCTTAAACAGCAGGTGGTATGTATTTTCTGGCTAACTTCTAATGCATGCAGACTTTGATGAAAAAGACAGAAATATATTTTTTTTAAGATTTTATTTATTCATTTTTAGAGAGAGGAGGTGGGAGGGAGAAATAGAGGGAGAGAAACAGCAATGTATGGTTGCTTCTCACATGGCCCTCACTGGGGACCTGGCCCGCAACCCAGGCGTGTGCCCTGACTGGGAATCGAACCGGGACCCTTTGGTTCCCAGCCCGCGCTCAATCCACTGAGCTACACCAGCCAGGGAGAAATAGTTTTAAAAGTAACAGTATTTAAGATATATTTTGTCCCCTGGCTGACCACAGCACCCCAACCAAGCAGTTACATTGTTCCAAATGGAGACAATTCTTTAAATGATATTGCAACATCATGACACAGTAGGTAGTTCAATAATATTCAAGATGAACTGTTCTTGTTCTTTGAGCAGATTGTGTCTGCATCTTTATATATGCATTCACATAGGTAAAAACCAGCTTGACAGTCTCATCTTAGAAAATCCTTTGTAAATAAACAGACAAAATTTTTTTTCAGTGATAGTTCCAGGTTTACAAATGAATAAATTAAATCATGTCAACTAGTGAAAATCAATACAATTTTTAAAAATAATTTTGTCTCTATTTCAATGGCAAAAGTATATTTTAAATGCATTTCTGATAAATCTATTTCAAGTGATTTTCCTCTGTTCTGTAAACAGAGTTTATTCTCTGACCGTTTTTGTCCCTTTGCTGTATAATCTAACACATAGGAATTGCTAATGCACAGAATACGATACATGTATTACAAAAGCTACGTTCCTGTCTATTTCCTTTTGGCTCCCCAAGCAATTTTTCAAAGACTTGTTATAGATGAAAACATCCATTAAAATGATAGCGACAGTATACTTTTCAAAAAAGGAGGGCATTCTGAAGCTATTACTTGTTAAAGTGCAGGAAAGGAGGGACAAATGTCAATGAGAGGTACGAAGATTTTTTACTCATGTTCCGCACTGTCCTGATCTGGTTATCGACTCGCGGAATTTATATAGAATGCAATGGAATGGACTTTTAGTTTAGTCTCTTGCCACAGAAAAAGTGGCTGAGATTTTTCTAAACGTGCAATTCAAATACAGCTTCGTTTTAGTTGCATAAACAGGGACATAAAATTTAAGTGATATTTCTCTGAAACAATATTGATTCTTGTAAATATGTGCTTACTCAGATGTGCTTACTTTGCTATTTGTGTACATATGTGAAAAGATAGTATCTACTTTTTTATTAAAGTGTGTTATATTGGCATTTTCTCAACTTTTCAACTCTCCAAGAAAGCTGATGCACATAAAAAATATCAAGTGGTGAAGTATCTGATGAATGTTTGCCTTCCAAGATGAATTTGGTTTAAAAAAAATCTGGTTAAGCAAATTTAGAGCTAAAAGTAAAGAAATAATCATGTCTATTCCCAGTCTTTTTTGTGATCCTTCTTCTTGTCTTGGAATCTTCATAAATAGACTGTGAAGATGGTTTATATTAGTTTTCCTAGGTTTTATTCATTCTGTTCTATTATTTCTCTTAAAGTTTTAGATGATACAATGCATCACAGTTGTTTATGATCATCTAATTACCCCGCATTGTTATGAAACCAGATTGATCGGAGCATCTGCCCTGTAGCCTATTGGACATTTTTCAACTCTTAATTATTGCTCTCGGTAGCAAAGCCTTCCCCGTAGATGGGGAAATACTGCTCAAGGGTGACAGAAGCAGCTTCTGGGGGCAGGAGACCATTTCACGGTGACTTTTGCCACCATGAATGCTTTTGTATAAATAAAATCAGGCTAAAATAACTGTCATGGAGAGATGTGAAGGGTAACACAGATTTTCAGACATGCAATGGTAGATTCAGAGAGGTAAATAGAAGGTTGGACATGTCTAAATATACAACATATTTAATAAAAGTGTGGGCTCTGGACTCCCACTTTCTGGACTTGAGTTCCAGCCTCACCGCTTACAAATTGAGCAAGGGCCTTAACCTTTTGAGCCTAATCAGCAAATGAGAATATATTAGCACCTCCTGAGGCACCGTGGACTGTGGTAGGCACCAGTGATGTAGTAGTAACAAAAGCATAATTTCTGAACTCATATGAGGGAGGGGATAATACATAAGTAAAGATATAATTAATGGAACTCATATGAGGCAGGGGATAATATGTAAATAAAGATAGAATGTGCACAGGGTTATATCAATAACAATAATATATTATAAAGAATGGAGAGTGAAGGTACAGAAGGGCAGGGTGGCTGTTAACATTTAGAAAAGGTGGCCAGAGAAGATCTCACTAAGAAGGGGAGATCTGAAGGAAGTCAGAGAGCAAGCGATGTAGATATTCTAAAAATCATAAAAATTTAGGCAGATAATAGGTCATGGAAACACCTGGGACAAGAACATGTGTGGCGTGTGCAAATAATAACAGAGAGGCCAGTGAGAATGTGAGCAAAGTGAGAGAGAGGGGAAGTGACAAACGCTAATTTTAAAACATAGGAGGCAGCAAGCGGGAAGGTAACAGATCATATCTGCGCTCAAGGTAAGATTTTCATTATTACTTTGAGTGAGATGAGAAGCCGTTGGAGGATTTTCAGCAGAACTTGTGTAGGTTTTACAGATTAGCTTCCGCTATGTTGAAAAAGATTGTAGGAGAGAAAGAATGGAAGCAGGAAGAAGACTAAGAAATTAAATAATTGTAGCTTCATCAAATTCAGTAGCCTAGTGGGAATGTTGAAAAATACCTGATTCTAAATATAATTAGAAGGTAGACTTAAATGAATTTACCAGTGGGGTAGAGGACGAAGAGAAGCTACCATGCCTCAGCATCTGCAAGGAAAAAGCGGCCCTCTACTGAAATGGGGATATCAGAGGGGGAGCACTCCCTGCTGGTGATGCAGGGAAGTTAGGAAGAGGGAGGCGGGTACAGGGCTGTGGGGGGAAAGGGGAGGAAAAATGGGACAACTATGATAGTATAATCAATAAAATATACTGAGAAAAAAAAAAGAACGTGCTGTATTAAAGATGCCTATTGGTAAGGAATTGCCTACAGGTATCCAAATTTCAGCAAGAGATGGAAATGCAAATTTGGAAGCCATCCTAATGCAGACTCCAGCCCTGGGGGTTCATGTGTTGTGGCTGCAATGAACAATTCACACGGACTACAGAAGTCCTGTGGAGTAAAAGGGACGGCATGGCCACTCTCTGGGTGAGAGAGAGGGCCCTGACCCCTGCTTGGACAGGCTTTTATTGCTTTTCTGGGCACATTACATCAGGATGGTCCTCATTTACTATGCACAGGTTCACTTTAGGTGGTTACCTTTTACAGATAACAAAGGAAAGAATGTTGCTTATTACTTCAAAGAAAAGGATGTTTCAGCCCTGGCTGGTACAGCTCAGTGGATTGAGCACAGGGCTGGGAACCAAAGGGTCCCGGTTCGATTCCCAGTCAGGGCACATGGCAGGTCCCCAGTGAGGGCCATGTGAGAGGCAACCATACATTGCTGTTTCTCTCCCTCTCTTTCTCCCTCTCTTCCCCTCTCTCTGAAAATAAATATTTATAAAAAAAAAAAAGAAAAGAAAAGGGTGTTTCAGATGCAAGGGGAAAAGTGGTTGAACTGGTTACACTCCACACTTGGGAGGTTTAGCACAGACTTTACGAAGTTACTTTAAAGATATACAGTAAACATTTGTTGCCTCAATTCAGGATGAGGGAGTTTTAGCAAAAAGCAAGCCTCATAGCAGCCTAGGTACAATGCGGGCCTGATTCCCCATGGGAAAACTGATTCCTGAGCTCGCTCCCTGCCAGTTTTCCAAATCAGAGGCTGGGCTACACTCTCCATGCCACGTGGATAGGTTCCCTAAACCATCCCTGTACAACTATTTTCTGAGGTCATGACACCAAATGGCATCCTCTGGGTTGTTAGTGTTGACAGATAACCATCTCGGATCTGAGCTCTGAGGGATTAGAGAAGATCAGGTGAAACCAGCAAAGGACACTGAGAACAAACAGCTGGTAAAGAAGAATGAGCACTTAGAGAATGCTATAAGATTGGGAAACATATTTTTTTTCCCAAATGCTAGCAATAGATAAATAGTGGGAAGTGGCCACTGAACTTGGTAACAAGCAGTGACTGTTGATTTACACAAGAGAAATTTTGGCAAAATGGTGAAAAGGAAGTCCTATTAGGAAGGACAAGAGACATTAACTTATAGCCAACTGTTTCAAGAAATTTTACTACAAAGGAAAGAAGGAAAAAGGATAGTAGCTACGGAGGATGTGTGGTCAAGAGCATCATTTTTAACTCAGAGGTGATTGTGACTACTAAATGAGATAATACATATAAGGCACATAGAATACCATAGAGCCTGGTATATAAAACTCATTAAACATTAGCTACCATTATTATTATTAGTGTACACTAAAAGGACTTTTTTTCATAATAGCAAGAAAGAGTCAACTCTTTCTATCCTTTTCCTTCTTACTTTCTGAAAAAACTAAGCCTTTCTAGGCCCATAGAACCTTCAGAGGACAGAGAAATGACCTTAGCTTACAGTCTACTGAAGTCAGCGAAGCTGGAGACAGGCAAGTGTAGGTAATCCAAACCCATCCGAACTTCATAACTTTACCATGTATTTCGAACTCTGTTGCACTTGACACCACTCACCATCTTCTCCTTTATGAAGCTCTCAACTATCTTGATTTGTATGACAGCATGTTACTGTTTTTTCCCCTCACTGAACATTTCTCTAAATTGTCCTCTTCTACTCTGTGTATAAATTTTTGTCCCAAAATGTTGTCTTCACTTTCGGTTCTTTCTTTCTCCCGCAACGATCTCAATATCCAAAGGTACCTCATTCTGAATACGTTCAAGCAGGAATACATGATCTTAACCCTACATTATCTCTTTCTGCTTTTTTCATTGTTGCAATTGAAACCACTATCGTCTTATCCAATAGCTACCAAAAATCCTGTCATTTTCAACAACTTCTTTCTACTTACCTTTCAAGTCCAGTTACTTACTTCAGCCAGTAGTAATTATCCTCTTGTCTGTTCGTTTTAACAGCCCCTACTGCTGTTGATGCCCAAATATGTTTCAAGCCTGATCCTTGCCTCCGTGTGTTGAACTCATGACATCTCTACTTGAATACCTAATCGTTATCTCAAATCTGACATATGAAACCTGCACTAGGTACTGGAAATATTGGGGAAAACACTTTGTAAAGTATATGATTGTCTAACCACCATGCTGTATACCTGTAACTAACACAAAAAGAAAACTGTGATGGACGAAGCAGACAACTGTCTTGTGATGACAGGAATGAAAACAAAACTGCATCCCAAACACACCTCAGATCTTGTCATTCCCCCACTCCACTGCCATAGGCTTCCCCTAGGCAGTGAAAGACCCTCTGTGTGGGCTTCTGTTGTTACTGCCGCTGTTAACCAATATCTGGCCTCTATCCCGTGCCTCTGGATATATTAGCTGTGCCCACGTGGTCTGCCTTGGTGAGTGGCATATATGCAGACATGATTTGTTTCATTTTTAAGTGAAATCAGTTAATGGCCATTGCTGACTCTCTAGATCTTTTTCCCTCTCCCTTTAGCCATGTAGCAGCATTGACACAGATGTGCTCTGAAACTGAGGCACCTGCCATGCTCTGTAGAGTTACCACCTCAGACCACAGCACACTCTGCCTGTGTTGTTGCCCAGCCTACCTGATCCAGCACTCAACAGGATCTCCTTGACATACATGTTTCAGGAATACATCTCAACAAACTACTTTTAACAAAACTGCTCATTGTAATTAACGCAAACAAAAGTCCTAACCCAAAACAAGCAAACAAACAAATGCACACATGCATATCAGTCCTATGTTCCCAACCTTCTAATGGCTTCCTATCACACTTTGAATGATACAGAAGCATTTTCAACATCCCTCAACCTGTTTACATAATTTTGTTTCTATTTAACTGCCTGACCTCTTTGTGTACCTCTTTCTTTTCACTCATTCCCTACTCCAGCAACACTGGACTTTTTTAATTCTTCAAAAATGACTAGTATGCTCCTGCTGAAGCTTAAAGCAAAATGTGATCTCTATTCTTTCTACCATCTACACTCTGGCCAGTGCATTCATTGGCAAAACTCAGCAAGGGAGTCTGAGAAATGCTGTCTGTGGCCTTCTAGTTTTAGTAGTACAGAGAGTAGATGAGCAAGTGTGGAGCTAAGAGCCAATAAACTACTATCCAGTGCCTCTGGCATAATATAAATTGCACAATAAATATTTATTGAGAACCCAAAATGAATATGTCCTCTTCAAAGTTTCTTCTATTAATCAGAACCCTTCATAAGGTTATGAATAATACAGAGGCACAGTGAACTGCAATGGGGGTGGTGATCTGAGAGATACATAACGAGTAGGTACAATATTCCTGAAAATACATATTAAGCAAGTCAATACAATGAGACTCCCTTCTGATAGGTGAAAGTTGCATTGAAGCATCTCAATCATACATCAAAATTAGAACTAAACTACAGAAAAACCATCATTCAGAACTACCTGAAATCCAGCTGAATGGAAGTCCTACAACTAGGGATATAAAGACGCCACATTGAGACTGGTAGGAGGGGAGGAGACAGAACCAGCTGGTCCCACACCTATGTGTGGTGAATAAAAATTAGAGGAATATCTTGGCTATGGAGGTCCCCCTTGAGAAGCAAGGATCCCAGGCCCACGCCAGTCCCCTCATACCAGGGTTTCAGTGCCAAGAAGAGAAGTTCCTTGAACTTCTGGCTGCAAAAACCAGCAGGGAGTGTAGCTGAGTGAGATGGAAAGCTTCTAGAGTCCCAGTCAGTTCCTCTTAAAGGACCCACACATAGAATTACTCTGACTCACTCCTTCTGAGCTCCAGCTGGGACAGCATCTTGAAAACAACCAGGGACATATGGGGAAGAACTGAATTCTCTGGCATCATGGTGAGAGCTGGAGAGGCAGCTTTCTGCAATAGGAAAATTGTTGTCAGAGGTAACTGTTTCTTTTCTGAGTCTCCACCCCCAAATCCCCACCCTAGCATATACACACACACAGAGCTGACTGGAGGGAGCCATATCTTAGTCTCCATCAACCTGACTCACACTCTTTGCCCTGCCCTGGTGATTCCCTGAGACCCTACCCAACCCACCTTGGCAGGCCCAGTCAAGCTGTTCCCAGTGGCCTTTTAATAAGAATGACCTGTCTTGCCTTATGTTTCAGATTTTCCTAAAATCTCTCAGACAAGCAGCATCTGGCTTCAGAGTACCCCGTACCTCTCACTAAGTGGCTCTAAGCCTGGCACTAGCAGCAGCTGGGCTTGGCTCACAGCCTGGCCTCACCAGAGCACCTCCAAATGCAGCACAAGTAGCAACCATCTGCAGATTTCTTTGTAGTTTATGCCAGGTGGCCCTCAGGCAGAACACAGGCAGGGCTTGACCTTGGCCTACACTTCCTGGGAGGCCCCAGAGACACACCTGGTGTACAGCTTCAGATCATATTGAAACACAACCTTACCACTCCCCAAGTGACACACTCAAGGAGTGGATTCAGTGGGCACCAGAGCCACACTGAAATAAATCTGGCCCTATGGGGTGGGCCCCTACAGAGCCGATTCTCCACAATTGTGGGTAGTCCATGGTTGCAGCCAGTCCTTGCAATCAATCAACCTGTGGGTAAATACCTCCCATTGGTGTGTCAACAACAACTAAGTCTCAAGTACAACAGGAGGGTGTACACAGCCCATATGCGATCATACCTGGGATGCCTAGCTCAGGTTATCAGGGAGGTTGTAAGACTGGACCCTACAGAACACCAACAACATAAGGCCACTCTACCAAGTCCAGAGATATAGCAGCTCTACCTAATACATAGAAACTAACACAGGGAAGCTACCAAAATGAAAAGACAAAAAAAAAAAAAAAAAAAAAAAAAAAAAAAAAAAAAAAAAAAAAAAAAAAAAAAACAAAAAAAAAAAAAAAAAAACAAAAAAAAA